>OVBX01002783.1:0-18886 GCA_900406325.1 Erucastrum elatum | reverse complement strand
ATATATATATATATATATATATATATATATGTATATATTATATTATATACGTACCTAGAATAAATGGGTCATATTTGTCATATTTCCTCGATGAAAGAACATCAACAATACCGCCGTTGTTCCGTCGAGTGCCTCTACCAAGAACAGGGTCATACCACTTACACTTAAGAACTATGATTCTCAAATCGACCGCCCCCTCATAATTGATTTCTATGATATCAGTTAAGACCCCGTAGTAATTTGCTTCATCAGTTACATTTGTATAACTCTCTCCTTTAACACATACTCCATAGTTACAAGTCTTTCGTCCGTCGCCATGTTTCTGCGTATGAAATAAAAAACCTCTTGTGAAATAGATAGGCCATGTTTTAGCTTTATTCACGGGTCCATTCGCCATATCTTTAACCCAAAGAGGAAAATGATGTGTGTTGCTCCAGTAGCTAACCTGTATAAATATCTATATCAATATAAAGAACAAAAACCAATACCTTACATTTATAATTACTATGACATACATAATCTTTCACCCATATATGATATTCATCGGCTCTTTTCGCAGAGAGTTCATTTTCGGAGATGTCTGGATATTTTGCACTGATATAATCTTCGAACATCCTATATTAGACCAATACAAATATGAGAAATCAAAGTAGGATACATAACAATTGTCAAATTATATACCTCTCAAATGGCTGAAAGTAATCACAATTTCGCAAAACATATAAATGTGCGCATTGATAGTCTTTTTCGATAGCCATATTTCTTGAATTTCTCCAGTTGGACGACCTATATGAGTAATTATATCAGGTACTCCTTCGACATGATATACGGGACTTCACCTTCATCAAATCTTGTGAACCTGCCAAAATGATGAAAAAATATATAACATGTTACAAACGAAAAAAAAGTGAACATATGAATCATATATTTATATATTTACCTTGATTTCGTTTGTATATTGTCAGCAAAGTAGTGCTCCGAGAAAAAAAGTTATCTCCTGATTGATATATGCTTCAACTATCGATCCTGCCGCATATCTTTTGTTCTTTGCATTTGCTTTCAACTTTTTGAAATTCCTTTCATTTTGATACATCCACCTATATTGCACGGGGCCTCCTAATTCAGCTTCGTATGGGAGATGTATAGGCAAGTGCTGCATCACATCAAAAAATGATGGAGGAAAGATCTTTTCCAAATTGCAGGTTATCTGAATTATGTTCTGTTTAAGTTTTTTGACCCGATCTTTTTGCAAAGTTCTCGAGCAAAGATCACGGAAAAATAAACCAACCCCTACAATGCAAATTCAAATTGCAGATTGTGAGTACAACACAAATTATCAACACACATATTTTTCAAAATCATAATAAAAATAAAAATTATTACCTGATAACGCAAGATGGACATTTTTGTCTAGAAGTTCTGCAAATATAAATGGAAGTAGCCTTTCCATAAAAACATGGCAGTCATGACTCTTCATGCCTGAAAACTTGCCATTCTCAAGATCGACACACTTAGCTAGGTCTGAAGCATAACCATCTAGTAATTTAACCGAATGGTTCACACATTCCAATAAACTTGTTCTTGCGGTCTTGTCCAATGTGTAGGGAGAGAAAGGAGCTTGCCCATTGCTATCAACATGTAAATGTTCCCTATCACAAAAAAGTGCTATATCCAATCTTGACTTGATTGTGTCTTTCGACTTACCCTTCACATTCATAATGGTATTCATTATGTTGTCAAAAAAATTCTTCTCAATATGCATCACATCAAGATTATGTCGAAGATTGAGGTCCCTCCAGTACGGCAGCTCCCACAAAATGCTTTCCTTGTGCCAATTATGGTATTTCCCATATCCAGGTTTCTTTTTGTCGTGACCATTTCCACCACATTTAGATGTTTTTGGTGGATTGATACCATTTAGTCGCTCCGAATAAACTTGCTCACCAGACAAAGATTCAGGTGGAAAACCATTCATAGCGTGTTTTCCCTTTAAGAAATCCTTTTTGTTCTTTTTTAGTGGATGGTTATGAGGAAGAAATCTTCGATGACAATCAAACCAACAGGTTTTCCTTCCATTAGGCAGATAAAAAGCATTACTATCTTCCATGCAAATTGGACAAGACAACTTACCATGGGTCGTCCATCCTCATAGCATGCCATATGTCGGAAAGTCGCTTATCGTCCACAGAAGCATGGCTTTAAGATTGAAATTTTGATTCAACGAGACATCACATGCTTCAACTCCAGTAGACCACAACTCTTTCAACTCTGCAGTAAGAGGTTTGAGGAAGATATCTAAACTAGCTTGCGGGTGATTTGGTCCAGAATTCAAAATTGTGAGAAACAAGTACTCTGTATTCATGCACATACCAGGAGGTAGATTATATGGAGTTACCTCTTCCAGATCACTGAGTTTGAAGCTTGAACTCATTTTTATTTGGTCTCTTCCACATTCCCTTCAAGTAGATGTTCTTTATGTAGCTAGTAGTATTTAACGCATAAAAAAGTATTGAAGCCGACAAAACAATTTGATTTGATTTGATTTTATTTGTATATATTAAATTGCGCCTTTTAAATCTTAGAAAATTGCGTAAATTGATTCGATTTTATTTGTATATATGACTGTACCGATTAATAAGTTTGTGGCACTCTCTATCAAATACATTAATTTATTTGCAGAGATGGGAGCATGCTAATATTATATGGAACAAAACTTAAATTCACCTTGCATCTTATTACTACTCATTTTGCCATGTCATATTCACAGCACCGGTCTATAAGTGTTCAATGCTTTAATCAAAACTAAAATATATACATTAATCAGCTGGTTAATTCTTTTTTTCTTTCTAAAATGGACAAATTTAGCTTGAAAAAAATTGGATAAAGATTTTGTGCCCTACACCACCAGTTCTATTGCCTACCAAACAGACCGGGCCTGCATATTCATGTAAAACAGAAATAAAATTAAAAACAAAATCAGAAATGAATACCTGAAGTAAAGCAAGTGCATTCTCTCTCAGACGCTCTTTTCGAGATAGGTCCTTAGACAACGGTCAATCGGATACTTTCCCCTGTTATCCCGCGATCCTTTGTCTCTGATTGGTGCAGACTTCTTTTCACCTTTCTGCCAATTAAAAAAATTCCCCCTTTGGGAATTATCCAGCAGTCCAAAGACAGCTCTTGGCGAACTCTCACCGGGATCAGTCTGCAACTACGGTCTACGGGCCCACCGACCACCGCTGAACTCGCCCCCACTAACGACGAAAGCTTTAATGGAGTTCCCATGTCTTCCAAGCTGGTCTTACTTTAACCCTTCCAGAGTCTCAAGGAACTCACAGAGGATTCTTTGTAGTCCTTAAAAACTTCTTTGAACGTTGAGTCGGGGATTCCTGGAATCGGATTCTTCTACTCTCTGGTTAAAGCATCTGAACCGCCCTAGCTCATTATACCCTCTCGAAGCAGACTAAGCAATCCCGGTTTCTTTAGATCTTTCGTAACTTACCGGCTTTGAGGGATTC
Source organism: Erucastrum elatum (assembly GCA_900406325.1). Taxonomy (NCBI): domain Eukaryota; kingdom Viridiplantae; phylum Streptophyta; class Magnoliopsida; order Brassicales; family Brassicaceae; genus Erucastrum; species Erucastrum elatum. The sequence continues at coordinate 15,368 of OVBX01002783.1, read as the reverse complement.
CCTGGGGTATGTGGACGCTACTTCACACACAAGTAATTGGAAGATAATAGTAACTCCTTCTCCTGTTCGCGACCCATGGCTCATCGAAGAATTTCGTCGGCTGAAAAGGGGAAAGGACTCGATCTAGGCTCTCAACAACCTCCCCGATTGGCTCGTGTCAAAGCTCCCCTCCCAGACAACTCAGAGCTGCTGCGAAAGCACTCTCTAACACTTATTGGGAGAGTCACTAATAAATCCATTCAAAAAGTGTGGTCTCTTATACCATTCTTCACAGAACACTAGAAGACTGAATTTAAACCAATAGGAGCTGACTTAGGTAATTGCCTCTTCCAATTTCAGTTTGAGACGGAATCGGACTTACTCATTTTTCTGGAACAAAGGCCATACCACTATGCTCGGTGGATGGTAATCATCCAGAGATAGGGGCCTATTGTCTCGCCAAATTTCCCGTCACTGATTCCGTTTTGGATCAAAGTTCAAGGACTCCCGGTCCACCTGTGGACCGAGCCCGTCATTAGGGTCATTGGAGAAGACACTGGCCTCTATGAAAAAGCCGATATAACCCCCCTGACAGCGAGAATGAGGGTTCATGTTGATGGCTTGTTACCTCTAATCAAAACATTTGTGGTCGACTTTCGGAATGGTGACTCGGTTACTACCACACTACTATACGAACGATGTGATCACCTCGTGAGATGTAGGTTGGACAGGGCAGTGTCGAACACTCATTGGGCGGAATGCTTCCCAACAGCAAGATGTGAATACCTTGGTTTTGAAAGCTCTGATCATAAGCCTCTGATTTCCATATTTGACCGAGGGAGGAGACGACGAAGAGGAATCTTCCGATATGATAGACGATTGTGTAAAAATGACGAGGCGAAGCGTATCATATCCGAGTTCTGGCGTGAGAACCCAGAGGCCACAGTCTCCTCGAAGCTCAGCTCAGCTCGGTCGGCCATTTCAGAGTGGAATAAAACACAGCAGCGCAATAGCCAGCAAGTGATAGAACAAAAGAAATGTGAGCTAAATGAGGCCCTTTCAAGCCCCCTGAATGATACCGCTCTCATTCAAAACATCTATGTATCACTCAACGCAGCTTATCTTGCGGAAGAAGAATATTGGAAACAACGGAGCCGTCTCCTATGGCTCAAGCTGGGGGACAGGAACACTGGCTATTTTCATGCGATAACAAAGTCAAGAAAAAGAGCTAACGGCTTCTCGGTGATTGAGAATGAAGATGGCCTAATGGTGCACAAAGAGGATGAGATTGTCTCGGTCATAGGTGACTATTTCAAAGCCTTGTTCACTTCACTCCCGGGAGATAGAGAGGAAACCTCGGAGGGCTCTCCATCCAATTATTTCGGATGCTGAAAATCAAGTACTCATTGCAGTACCATCAACAGCTGAGATAAGGGAAGCAGCTTTCTCTATACATGCAGACAAGGCTCTGGGGCCCGATGGATTCCCGCCAGGTTTCTTTCACACACATTGGGTGGACATAGGTCCCGATATCGTCAAGGAGGTGCAAGAATTTTTCCGTGGCACCCCCCTCCCGAGTGGAATAAATGACACTCATATTAGGCTGATCCCGAAGATCTCCCAGCCTCAAAAAGTCTCCGACTACAGACCAATAGCTCTTTGTAACGTCTACTACAAGATATATTCTAAGATCCATAGTCTTGAGACGTCCCAAGCGGAACAAAGATGTGCTATGGCAGTCAAAACTGATATGAGTAAGGCCTACGACCGCCTCGAATGGGAGTTCATATCTCTGGTCCTAACTCGCCTGGGCTTCCATCAGAATCTGATCAAATGCATAATGCATTGCATCACATCTGTATCATATTCCTTCCTCATTAACGACTTGATTTCGGAATTATGTAACAGAGCGCAAGAAGAAGGCCTCCTCCAAGGCCTGCAAGTGGCACGAGGTTGTCCTCGAATCACCCACCTCTTCTTTGCGGACGATACAATGTTCTTCCTCCAAGCTAACAAGGAGAATTGTGCATTGCTCAAAACCATCCTCAGCCAGTATGAACAGACTTCGGGACAATCGATCAGCAAAGAAAAATCTGCTATCACTTTCTAAAGGAAAACTCCAGCCTCGCTAAAAGATATGGTCAAGGGCGCACTACTAATTGAAAAGGAAGGAGGTGTGGGAAAATACTTGGGGCTTCCCGAGCATTTTGGACGCAAGAAAAAAGATCTCTTCTCCTCAATAGTTGATAAAATAAAGCAGAAGGCGAGAGGTCGATCGAACAAGTACCTGTCCGCGGCGGGGAAGCTAGTACTTCTGCAGAGCGTTCTCTTTGCCATGCCCTCCTACCCTATGTCCTGTTTTAGTCTACCAGTCTCCCTGTGCAAGCGAATTCAATCCGCAGTGACTCGATATTGGTGGGATAGCAACGAGGACACCAAGAAGTTGGCTTGGATTTCTTGGGAAAGCATGGCCAAACCAAAAGCTCCGGGTGGGCTAGGCCTTCGAGATTTCCAGAACTTCAATGTCTCCTTGCTAGCAAAACTTAGATGGAGACTCCTACAAAACCCCAACGTGCTTGCTAGGAAAAGTCCTATTTGGAAAGTATTGTTTAGACAGCAGCCTCCTTGATGTCTCAGTAACTTCAGCATGCTCTCATGGGTGGCGTTCAATACTCCTTAGAAGGGATCTTCTGGTACAAAACCTTGGGTGGGTTATTGGTGATGGAGCCTTGGTTAATATTTGGACGAACCCCTGGTTAAGTTTGGATGGCCAACTACTTCCTATGGGCCCCCCAAATGTAGCACAGCTGGAGCTTAAATTCTCGAATCTTATCATACCAGAAACAAAAGAATGGGATGTCCTAAAAATCAGACGCATCATACCTGATTATGAAGAGAGAATTCTCGCAATTCATCCAAACCTAACGGGTGCTCCTGACAAACTCATCTGGTTGGGAACAAGATCAGGATATTACTCAACAAAGTCCGGTTACTTCACTGCTGTTACAAGCGACGACGACAGACTTAACCTACAAGACGAGCATCAATTTAAATGGAAAGCTAGAGTCTGGAAAATCTCATGCGAACCGAAAGTTAAATTGTTCTCTTGGAAAGCCCTCCGTAGAGCCCTCCCTGTTGGAGAACGATTAATGGAGAGGCACGTACCTGCGGATCCCCGTTGTAAGAGATGTGGCAGCTCAGAATCTATCCTTCACCTCTTCTTCCAGTGTCAGTACGCACAAAGGGTATGGCAGCTTGCCCCGTTCACTACTGCATTGGATTTGAGTGGAATAATAGATTTGATGGCTAGCTGGGAGACTCTATGCTCACTGAATTGTCTTCCCCCTGCTGGTATCACTTCGGTATCGTTGTTCCTTTGGGTTCTCTGGTCGATTTGGAAAGCTCGAAACAAATTCGCATTTGAAGGACATTCTGCGTCTCCTGAGGATACTCTCTTGTCGGCCATAGCCTTAGCTCGAGAATGGAGTCAGGACGTGAAGAAAGAGAGCCCAGGTGCTTTTAAATCGCCTCCACAACATCTCCCACCTCCACCTGGGACGGTTGTTGTTCGGTCTGATGCAGCCTGGTCTTCTGTCTCGGAGAAAGCAGGGTTTGGATGGGTAATACATGATGAAGACGAGACGCACTCCTTCCAGTCCTCGGCGGAACCGGTGCTTTCCCCACTCGCGGCAGAGGGGCTGGCCCTTCGCGAGGCAGTGAAACAATGCAGAGAAGAGGGACGGAATCGGACCTCCTTCGAGTTGGACTCAGCTCAGCTAGTGAAAGCTCTCAACTCTGGACCCCCTTCCAAAGAGCTCTACTGCATTATCGCTGACGTTAACGTTTTTATCTCAGCTTTTGACTTTGTCTCCTTTGTTTGGATACCTCGAGAGAGGAATTCCATTGCAGATTGTCTTGCCAAAGATTCATTGAATGTATCAGAACAAGAGGTTGGTGGCGCTTTTGTAGCTCCCAACTAACTACTTTGGTTTAATTTAATGAATTGGTGTTTCAAAAAAAATTAAAAACAAAAAAAATGGAAACAGGTGAAAAAAAGCCGTTGTTGTTAACAAGGAAGAGGACCAGTGTTTTGTTGACGCCGTCTTCGTCTCCTTCAAAATAGAAAGCTTTGTTTGTTAGGTTGAAGTCTACATTTCTATGCTTTCAAATCCACTTTCGATTTTACATTCTCAAAAGCACTTTATAAACTGTGTCAAATCCACATTTTCCAACTTTATTCTTGATTGAGAATTGACTTGCGGCATCTTGTAACTTAGTGAAATCGAATCTCACGCAATCTGCGCTAATGTCTTCATGTGTAAGTCACAGCAGATATGAAAAGAAAAAGAGACGGCAAGGCAGCACAGCGAATAACAGAATGTTAATAAAGAAAAATAAACAAAACGGAGGAAACAGAGCACAAGAGTAATATCATCTCTTCTTAACTTACCTTCACGGTTTCGTTCTTAGTTATATGTCATATTTTTCCTCTTCCTAAACCTTAGGAAAATGACTAAGAATATGATAAATAAGACACCAGCAGCAGATAAAACAGCAGCAGCTAAAACAGCAGCAAAGATCAAAGCTTTTGGTACAGCTCTTCTTTATCCCTTGAGAAAGAAAAAAATCAGAATGGTTTCCGCTGTTACGTAAAATGATTAAATTTGTCTTTACTGTAACAAGCTCCCATCTCCTCATTTGGTATACTACAACACATGCTCAACAGTCTGATTTTAAATGCTAGAGCTCAAATTCATAACAAGTGACATACCTTGTGCTACGCTTCTCGTATCATTCCCCGGGGTAGCAGGCATGAGCTTGGCTCATTAGTGGTGTCCATTGGATTTAGAATCTCCACGGAGTATAAGCCACCATACAGATAGGAGAAAATAATACACATGTGACGTTTGAGCAAATTTGTTTTAATGGCACCGTTTTTGACTGTGCGGTGTGGCATTGTAACTTGTAATCTATTCTTAAAATATAGAGTTGCAAGTTCATGAGAACTCTATGATGCAGTGTCATGATTTATGATGTAAAAAGGTGACGCTACAGACCTGTAATGTATTCTTAAAATATAGATTTGCAAATTCTTTGTTGTATTTCTTCTCCTTAATGGAGCATCTGATATGAAAATCAATGACATAATCTCACCAGACCCAAGGTTTCCTTGTTTCATTACCCACCTTGAAAGCATAAAATTGCAGACTTTAACCTAACAAACAAAGTTTTCTATTACTTTTTTTGAAAGAGACGAAGAAGGAGCCGATGGACAGTGTCAACAAAACACTTGTTCTCTTCCTTGTTAACGGCGACAGCTTCTTTTCATCTGTTTCCATTTTTTGTTTTTAATTTTATTTCATTTTATCATTAATCTTAGATGGGAAAATTAATGGTGATAAGATGTGTGGTGAATTTAAAGGTTTATTTTAGGTGGTGGACCTAAATTTTGTTCTATTATATTTTGCGTGGTGGTACCTCGATTAATTATTTATCATCTATTTAACAAATTACCTCCATATTTTTCAACTTTTATGGATCAGTTTTGCTTGGATCAATCTAAGTAAGGGAGATTTAGAGTACTTGTGGGTTCTCAGAATTCGTAAGAAAAAGCTGACTAATCCAATGTAGACACAGACTCCAAGGTAGAATTACCACAAGGTTTTTCTTTTCTGAAAAAGAGAATCACAACAAGGTGAGGATAGAAGAGTCGCACAAGTCGCTTATGTAAGTGTTCTGAAACACTTAAGAAGTCATACATAAAAATCAATACCGAGGACAATTCACTAAAGAGAGAATCTCCAACCAATTATTAATTTTTCCCTTTAAATCTATAATAGAGATGAGTTTTTTTTGTTGAAAACAGAGATGAGTTTTTGCTGAATATGCTTCTCTATATTAGATGAATGTAATATACACCTATTGAAGAGGAATGCTAATCTAATCTTTACTCATATATTCAAAAATAAAAAGTTGTATTCCTCTGTAATAATAAAAAAACATAGCATTCATGTATAAATAAAGGTAATATATTAAGGAAAAATCCATTTTTATTAATTTTAGAAAAATTATCTATTATAGAGAAAAAAATAGAGATGATTTAATAATCTTCTTTTTAAATATAAAGAACAGAGAGGCTAGCAGAGATTATTTTACGAAGTATTGAGATGTTAATCCAAGTCTCACGTCGAAAGTTTAGACAAATAATATCTAGTATATAAAGAGTGTGTAACTTTGATTAGTATGAAGTCTTTTGAGAAGGAGTTTCAAAATAAATCTATACGGACCTTGCTTTCGAACCTAAAATGAACAATATCATATTATTTTTTTGCAGAAGAGTTGGACATAGGGTCTGAAAAAACCCCATAAAAGAGAAGTGGCTTTTCGAGGAGACAAAGTTAAAGTTTCTAGCTTTTACACCTTGAAACTGAACAGAAAGTAGAATTCAACCCTACTCACTTTGCTATTTCATAACCATGTAGCAGATAGAAATTTCATTATATAGACAAAACTACTCATTACGATTTTGACTTATGTCTCAACGAGTCTTCAAGAAAAAAAAAATATGTATTCTTCCTCACGGCCTTAGTGCTCTTCCATATGACCCCAAAATTCCCCTGTCCAAAAGAGATGCCTGGAGGTCTAGACAAGATGTTGTTCATCATCTATCCAGAGAATGTATACCTACTTTAAGCTCATCAACTGTTGCATCCATCACATACGTCCCTCAACTGACACAGAGATCCACATTACAAATACTTGTAGTACACTGCCACAAAAACTTAGATTATTTTCTTTCACTTCACTTTATTATAATTTTTATAAAACAGGTTCAAACATTTAATGAGATGTAAATATTTTTAAATTTATTTTTATAAATTTTAAATATGGATTATTTGAAGTTTTTTATTTTTCCTAAAATTATAGCCATTTTAAAATTTAGGTAAAATTCTTACGAAATGTAGTTTTTGAACGTTTTAATAAATTTTAAAATAAAAGAAAAGTTCATATATCAGAGTTTCCACAAAAGATCCCTGCTATATTCTTATTGAAGTTTTGCTATGTTGTAAATTAATTCAGTTTCAAGATTCCTTAACAGAAAACGCACTACTTACAGGTGGAGTTTATGAATATTATGACAGCAAAATCATTAATAATATTAGAATTATAAGAAGGTATACTTACGGACTGACAAAGTTAAATTATCTCCGTATAATCCACTATGTCATCTCAGCCAACATAACTTCGTAGTGACACAGCAACAAAGTGACATAACTCACAGGCAACACTTCGGGATAGACTGCAAAGAACTGATTGCAATGATCAAGGAATCTCAAGTCTGGCCGAATTTTGCAACAGAACTAGAGAGGATAGAAACACTGAAGATTTGTTTTTCGGACTTCAACATCACACATGTTCCTCGAGCTCACAATCAGCTTTCAGATTTTCTTGCTAAGACTGCTAGATCTTTTCGTAGAGAGCTTTGTTTTATTGGTTGTTCTATTCCGGTATGGTTACCCAGACCACCTCAAGCTTGAGTAATAGAATTGCCTTTTGACGTCAAAAAAAAAAACTTCATAGTGACACAGCAGCATAATTTTAGACCATGTACAATGATTTCAACATACATTACATCTTTAACAACCGATTTTTTTCTCTTTTTAACATTTCACATCATCTTCTCTCTCATCCACCTAATTTATTCAGCATCTTTTCATTTTTAACCTCTATAATGATTTGGGTAAAAATATTCAACACTCTGCCACACAATTTGCAATTCATATTCTTTATTTTTATAATATAATAATTGCATATTAATTATAATATTGAAATTAATTAGCTTAAAAATTAAAATAACATAAATATTAATAAGAATTGAGTTTAAAAAAATATATTACTGGGATCCAATTAACAAAAAACATTAAAATAATTGATTATAAGAAAAGAATACCTTTTTTGTTTTGTATCCAAATGAAATAAAGGTAGTCTCTATTTATAGATCACAAAAAGTTATGAACTTTGATATAATTGTTATTATTTAAAAATAAAAATATTGTATAATAAATAAATTTGAATTTATAGGTGATAATAAAAATAAAACAGATTTAAACAACATTTCTACCTAATCAATTTGTGCCATGTGACAAAGCTGGCACACATAAATTTTTATCAACATGTTGAAACTTTACAACTTGTTGAATTCATGTAAATATACACAATATTTCAACATCCTTATTGCAGGACATTCAATAGTTGAAACTCATTTTCAACACCCTCATTGTAGATGGTCTAACATTTACGAATCACCTTCCATTTTTCATCTTTTAATTCTTTAGATCAAATCTTTAAAATAAAAAATTCACTAATCTATAAATCATGTTTAATTTCAGTCTAACTAAATTTGATATTAACTTCTCAACAAATATGAACTTAGTAAAATACATAATATAATCCAAAATAGGTAAATTTACAAATAACTTTAAAACCCTATATGAAGAAAAATAGGAAAATCTATGATATTCCCTTTTCACATTTCATTAAAGAAAAGAGAGCGTGAATCTCACAAAAAAAAACTATTTTCTGATTAAAAAGCTCAAACTTGGAGAAATTAAAAATAACAAATGACTTGGGATACACAATCAAATACTAATACATAATATGTATTTAAGAAATACAAATTGGAAAACAAAAAATAAAAAGATAATAATTAATCAAATTCAAATATTAAAAATACATAATATAACTTGAATAAGAAGAAATTTTAGTCAAATTAACAATTTATCAAATATACATCATATAATTCAATAACATATAAATAAAAAATTCATAAGAACAAAAGGGAAAAAAAATATCTTACCATATTTCTTCTTCAGGTTTTACAAATCCAAATGAATAAAATATAAGAGAGTGAATCTAACGTAATTTTTTTATTTTCAGTCACAAAACTCAAACTTATAAAACTGAAGTAATTGATAGAAAATTGCATTAAAAAGGAAAAATTATCTAAACAAATTTTTTAAAATAATATTTTCGAAAAAAATAAAATACAATATGAAACAAATAAAAACTAATTTACGTTAAATATATAATATAACCCGAAAATACATAAATTTCAGAAATATACATGCAATATTTATAAGAATAAAATTAAGAATATCTGTTTACGATGTTGGTTTTTCCCATTTCATCAAACAAAATCAATGAAAACAAAAATGAGTAACTTTGGAAAGATTTTTCCCTTTTCGATCACCAAATTCAAACCAACAGAAATTGACCAAATTTGAACAATGTTTTCTTGTGATTCTTTTGACCCAAACCAACATTTATCTACTTTAGTATGGTATATTAATCTGTGTCAGATATTATGTATGAATATATTTTTTCTTTTGGGAAAGGGATCCATGACTTACTCAGTTTTTACTCCTTTCTCTATACACTTTCAAATTCATTCTATGTATCCTCTTATTTCATATTCGTTGCCTTGAGGTCTTTTCTCACTCTCCTTTTATCATTCCGGACCCTCTTCTTCAAACATGCTTATTTGTCACGTTGATCACACAAACATGTTTTCTACAAAAATAGTCATTGTGCTTCCATCCTTTTTTGGATCCGTTGTCACGCAACCACCTTTTATTATGTCTCGATTCTTTATGGTTTTTGACATATCAAGCCCATGGACTTTTTTCTTTTACTGATTGATTTGAGTATAGAGTACTCGGGATATACATTCCATCGTATTATCCTGGACTGTTACGATTTTATTAGCCTTGCTGGAAACTTGTTGTCTAGGAAACAAAATAGCTGAAACAAAGTTACAGAAAATGCTTCTAATATGAATATTTCTTTTTATATGTATAACATTTACGTTAAATATCGTAATGGTGGATTACGTACACAGTTTTAATAAATTAAAAATATCATACGTAAATACAGTTATTAAATATTTTTGTTCAGATTCCTTTTTGATATTTTAAATTTAAATTTATTTTTATAAATTTTGTCAAACTATATTAATATAAAACGTAGAAATATCTAACAAATTTACAAATTTAGCAATATATATAAATAAATATATATTCTTTATGGGAGAAATATCTCATACTCAAAATATATAATTATTATTGATTCTTTCAAACACCTACTATTACTTTAATATTTAAAAACATATATACAGTTTCTTACTTTATTTTCGAAACAACTATCCCAAAATAATAAAATATTAAGAAAATAATTAGTTTAATAAAAATAAGTAATCAAAAAAGTAAGTTGAGTGATCAAAACGTTTGTTATTTACTTGCAAGCTTTCAGTTGAAGTATTTGTTGTTTGTTTTGTTTGTTGAAAGTACTTGGATTTATAAATCCAGTACTCAGCTATCAAGTTTTCTGTGTCTAATTGTTAAATTATAATAAAAGCTAAACAACCCAATGTATTTTAATTGTTCGTTGGACACTGCATTCATCGTTTTTTTCTTAATTGTTATCTCTATTTGCAAATTTAATATATGATACACATATTTAAAATATTGTTTATACCATGACGAAATAAAATCCTTTTAATCTTTCTTTCTTTTATAATATCTTCACTTAGATGTCATTAAAAATAAAAATGGTTTCCTAATCAGAACTCTAGAAAATTTAACCACAATGTTTGACGGATCAAAAGTAGATGACAAGATTATGTATGAAATTTCTGTCACTATATATAGTCGACGTTAGGAACTAAAAAGATTGTGTACATAACTTTTTCTGCGCTCCGTGGAAGGGGAAGGAAGTGGACACATGTGTAAATGCATGTATATTAGTGCGGGACATGTGTGCGTGTATTTGTATAATATGTTACAAAATAAACATATGTTTATACGCAAAGGGGATCTACGGGGAGAGAGTAGATGACAAGCGAATAAAGGTAAGACATGTAAGAAAGAGGCATGTTTTGCGGCAATATCACGAGGGCCACTATGCGACTTTATTATCTCGATGTCTATATGCTCATCTCTTGGCTTCTCCTTCTTGAACTCTAGCTTCTAACCGCACCTTCTCCGAGTATCTTTTCCACTTAGCATACATTTTTATACTCACTACATTACCGAACATGTTATGCATTAATCACTATCTCGCACCATATTATCGGTCCCAAAACAATATTTATACAAAAAGTAGTTTTTTTCTTCTGCCGTCGAGGGATCAAAATCAAGTTCTGATATCATTTCTCATAATTTCATTTCCATTTTATATCTTCTATTAGGCCTGGTCGTTTTTATTCTAAACCAAAATCCCTACCAAAACCGAACTGAAAAAGAAAACGAAATTAAATTTGGACCATGATACACAAATATACTTATGAACCTGGTATTTTAAAGTTTAATTACAACCCAAACCGAACCAACATCCTCAGATTCGAAAGTATCCAAAATTAGTAAAATATACCAATGTGTTATATTTGTTAAGATATTAGATGTTTTCTAGTCTTTTAAAGATTTTCTAAAGTTTGTTTTATTTGTTATTTGAATACTTTTTAGTTACTTAATGGAATTAATTAACTATAATTGGATTTATGAATAATTCATCTTTTTGAGTTTTTGTCGAAAACAAAGTTCTTTTTAAAAAAAATTTGGACGATTTCAAACATTAGTTACAATTAGATCTGAACCGAACCTGAAAAATATTGAACCGAATCTGAACTGATAATTAGTTAAACCAAATAAAACTTATGAGATTAATACAAAAATGTGACAATCCAAATCAACGAAACCAAATCCAAAGAGAGCCCAGGCCTATCTCCTATCTTGAATATGATCTGATCATTTTGTACAATATTAGTGTGCACTAATAGAATGTTGTAACCCAATGAGCATTTGTGATACATATGCTATCTAGGAATATAGTAAAAGTAATAGCTTTTGTATAATTTCAATTATATGGAGAATGAGAATTTACTTATATCTTACATTCACTTGTATACAAATATACAATGCATGTTCTCCATCTTCTTTGTATGGAAAAAATACACTCTTGAATCAAGCTAAGTATATATCAATTATTATCAAGTAGGTTTATGTCCTTTTTACTTTAACGAAAGTAACTTTAGGTTCGCTTTTCTTCTCTTCTTTAACTTTCTACTATAATAAAATGCTGGCTTGGGTTATTTATAAAACTAAAATACTGTTCCATATATCTTATCACGATGGTCTATTTTGCTTCGTGTTTTGTTAATCGGCGTAATTATCTTTCTTCTATTTTATTTTTACCAGTTATCGGTATAATTGTATATATGCAAAATATATTTTAAATTTTTTCTTATGTTACTTTTATTTTAATATACAATTTTTTAAATTAACAAAATCTATAGGGGTGTGAAAAAATATAAAGGGTGAATTGGTGAAATAAACATAAGAGAAGGAAAAATTCACCAAATGATCATGCATTAAAGTAGTTTTGGGATGTGACAGATTTGAGCGAAAATGGACGATCTCTTCATTCTGGCGCGAGAGATTGCATAAAATGTAAAGATTCACTTATAATCTATTGTTATTCAAATTAACATTTTATAAAGTACTATAAAATCCATTATTATTAAAAAAAATTGTGGAGTTTTAAAGTTTTCAAGTGATTTTAGAGTACTGTTTGGGTGGAGTTTCTTAGTTAAAAAATTGGAACTCAAATCTTATGATTTTAAGTAACATTCTAGAGTTGCTCAACAAAAATCACCATAAATTCTCCAATTCATTGAAATTATCTAAGACTTCACTATAAATTAAATCATCTTAAACTTTAGATTGAATAACCCCCCCCCCCCCCCTGATTGTTAATCTTCTTCAATCTTTTTTATTAACTGGCCGCATTAAAAGAGAAGCTTTTTTTATGGTGGCAAAAAGGGTTGATCTTCTCAGTACATGAAATAGAGTTGAAGAAAAAACAATGAAAGAAGGATAAGAAACCACCAGAGAAGATACTATAAAAAATGGTTAAATCCGGGTCAATGATGACACAGATCTAATCCCCGGATGGAAGTACAGCCCACAGATAGACTCTCTCATGGACATTCAAATGAACCGAAAGCAATAGCTCATATCCGTGTGGCCGGTGGGGTATATTAGATATTGTTGCATAAAATATTATAGGTAAAGTGATGTATAGAAAGAGGACCAAGTATGGTGAACATACATGATATATAAATAACTTATACTAAATATAGTAAAACACTTCCATTATCAACTGCACTAGTCAGCCCTAGCAAAAGAGAAATACCCAACCCACCCACATACCACAATAAGGGGCAAAAGGGAGGGATGGAAGGAAGAAAAAGAGGACGATGATGAAGAAAAGAGGAAAAGTGAATAAGTTATGAAGGGAATGGCATACTATATTATGACAATAATATAAAATAGTATGTTACGGAGATATTATAAAGGCTTGCATAGTGATTTTTCGTGTAGTGCTTTTTCAGACAAAGTTCACTACACAAAAAGGCTTACATAGTAATTCTTTTGTATAACGATTAAGTTCATGGCAATTAAAACGGACATGGAAACTAATAAATTATTTTGAACATAGTGATTTTTGTACCCTTACTCATGTACGTTTTAATTGCCATGAACTTAGTCTGACACGGTTTATTAGTCTGACACCAAAGGTCAAAACTCTTCTTATATGTTCCATCTTGGAAAATGATATGTAAAATAAAATTTTATATGTTATATATAATATTTATTCCGTACTAAACATAATTAAGATGTCTTAGATAAAATTATTTTAAAAATTATTTTTTATTTAGAAATATCATTAAAACTAGAAATTAAACTATTCAACTAATTATTAAAGACATATTTAATGGAAGATTCTTAAGGCATCAATATTGGAAGATCTTAAGAGAAGTCATATAGGAGGGGACCACAAAAGTTGCAAAAGAGATGGGAAATGTATTATTTGCGGGCTTCACTAACATGTGATGGCCCGCGATTGGTTTATTTTATTTTTTTTGTTTTTTTTTAAATCAGAAAAAAAATTAAGAAACACTTCAAAGTCCCACCAATAATGATATCTTCTTAGCGGAATATAAGAAACTATCTTTTAATTTTTAACAAAAAAAAAATCTATGAACCGGCTCGACTAAGTTATTTATAACTTTAATTGAAGCTACACCCCATTCAATTTATCCAACATAGTTAAATGGGGGGGGGTTACATTTCTATTTTTATTTTACATTAAATAGACTATATAATGTATATTGGTTACACGGGGTTTTATTAACTTAAAGTTACAAAAAAATATTTATATGAAAAATCTTATATATTAAAACATCAAAAATCTTAAACTTTTTATATTACAAAATCGAGGAAGTATATAAATATGTATGTGTTTGTTTGTCCCCTCTTTTACCAAACTTGATTTGCATGTTTCTTAATTCTTTCCGAAGATATCATTGTTGTGGATATTTTTTTTTTTTTGATAACCGAGTGTCCTGGCCCCACCGTAGTGGTCCAGACTAGAGACCGAACCCTTAATGGCACGGACGCGCACCCGAAGGCGGGACATGGCCGGATAACGGTCTTCGGTCTCGGGCGCAGGGGGGCGCATGTGAATACCCCTGTGGCCAGTGCGAATCGAACCCGGGATCCGTACTTGTAGCCGCAAGCCGTACAACCACCAGACTAACTCGTCCTGGTTTGTTGTTGTGGATATTTTAGACCTGTTCTAAAGTCGTGGGATCTTATGAACCTGAAAGAAAATTTCTATGGTATTTTATTAGGATAGTTAGAGTACTAATCTTAGCATTAGTACTAAAAAGATGGAAAAAGAAAAAGACAAAGAGAACGGTGGCTAACTCCACTACTACATTGCTAACGCTAACTAATGATACGATTCTATATAATCAAGAATCATATGTGTTTGTAGTAGATGTCATCCACTCCAATAAAAAAAATAAAGTAATTGGTTTCTTCTATAACGAGAGCATATTAGCACTACACCAATATCTAAATCTGGATCTGTGTCGACGTTTTGTATGGTTGTATGCGATATCGGGTAGAACTATCAACTATTATGTGCTTCATGCAATTAAATATTAAAGAGTGTTGGTATCAGTTTTATGTAACTGGATCTCTTTGTTTTATTGGGTCCCTTCCCACCAAAAACACAAGGAAAACAACAAAGTCTCTCTCTCTCTCTCTCTCTCTCTCTCTCTCTCTCTCTCTCTCTCTCTCTCCATTATCGTATATTCTCTATATATAACATATATTATCGACAGTGTAATCTAAATCACTGTATTCGATATTCCTCTCTCTCTTTCATGGCTCCTCTTCCTTTCTTATCAGATCAGACCAAGTCGCAAACGCATTTATCTTCAGATTCAAAGAAGAAGAACAGAAACAAGAAAACACCTCCCCCGC
>OVBX01002782.1:0-18891 GCA_900406325.1 Erucastrum elatum | reverse complement strand
CCCATGTGGACAGTGTAAGGAGGGCTAAATATAGCTCCTTTTATATAGTGAGATTGCATGTGGTAGGTGTAAACTAAGCAAGAGGATGTAAAGATAATAGATTGCATAATCAAATCTTACATTGAAAAACAACTAAGTTTGAAACACACCAAAACCATTGTGTTTTCAATGACAAGATATTGTCTGAGCAAAATTATAAAGTACTAATGGAAAAGAAATAGACTCGTTATTGGAAATGCATTGTGGCTGGGCAGTCTGTACCAGCCTAAGAAAATGTTACTTCTGTATAGGGCACTTAGCCAGTTGCTTTCATACGCTTGGCTTGGTTCTGCCCCTCACCTGTTGTATCTGGAGTGTTGTTTGGAGCAGGATGTCCACTCCTACTGCTCCCAGACACACCTGAGTTATCCACTCCTGTTGCTGCAGTGTTCTTTGGTGGTAAAACTGCTGGGGAGACAATCCTGGTGGCAGTGAAGGAGAGGCGGCCAGATGTGAAATTGAAAGGGGCAACCTTGATTCTGAATTTTTTGGTCTGTCCTATTGTATCAATAAGACACTGAGGCAGTGGAACCTCAACCTCAGACACACCATCACCATTTGCCTGTCATAACAGGATTCAGTTTTAAAAGATGGATAGTTACTATATAAGGCTGAAATGTAGTAGGAGATAACAAACCTCAACGTAACTGTCGACCAGCTCAGTTGCTTTCCTCCCTGTGAGCTCTTTCCCAGCATCTCCAAGAATGATGAAAGTGCACTGCTCCTCATTATCATAAACAGACAGCTCCACACGGTAGCTGTCGAAGCCAAGTTAGGAGTTTTTTTTTTTGTAGAGTGTATAAATATTAAAGTTAGAAGCTTACTTAGCTATTGCAGTAGCATCTGCATTGCTGCATTTTGGACAGATGAGTGTTGAAGGCCCATGGTTCAGCTTTGTCTGACAGTCCTTGCACGCAATGTAATACCACGGGACTCCTTGCCTCACATCATCAATTGTGGCTATGCAGTCAAAATAAGCAATCTGAGAGCACATGTCAATGACCGTTAGTTAGTAACTTCATGAAACTGTTTAATTCGTTATACCTTAGGAGGCTGACTCTTGATGAAGGCAGCAATCTCACTTATGGTAAGTGTCTCAGCTTTGACCACCTCAATTGGGTCAACCGTAGCAATTGCAGATGGATTCGCTGTTAACCTGAAATAAGCCATGTATACCATAATCAGTCGATGATGAAGCTTTGAAAGGAAGAGTGTAAAGAAGAGGACAAACCAACTCAAGTACTCCTTGGTAGGGGGAACCTCGTCGTCGAGAAACACTCTTGATGAGTATCGTACTGAGGCATAATTTTCCTGTAATGACGTACGGGTTATAAAATACTACACAGACAGTTAGTAGCAGGGATATAGGTTCGAGATGCTAGAAATTACCACCAAGTCTTCTAGGGGTCACTGTTGTGACCAGGAGGACAGTTGGAGTGGAAGCACTTGCATCAAACTTAAGACGAAAGCTCTCTGCGGCCTCATCCCATAGGTACACATTCATCACTGGCCCCCTGCAAATTCAGAAAAGTGTACATTAAGTGAAGCATGGTGGTGCAGTGAGAAGGCAGCAGCAAACAATGCATGCGTCGGTTAAACTAAAATTGCTTACTCTTTCAGCTGCAAATGTACCAAAACACTCCGACGAATTGAGTCATCCTTGCCGGAGAAAACCGGACGCTGATGCAGTGGCTGGCCATCAACCAGCTTAAGCTGTCCCACAACATCTGCAACAATCACAAAGCCGCAGGATAAGTAAGATTGTTATAAAGTTTTTTTCAAGAGCGGCTACTTAGTGTGAGAATAAAAATTCATATATAAAAAAAAGGAAGCTTACCATGAAGATCACCTCGGAGATCACAGTTGGCTTCAAACTCTGAGAAAGAGTGGAGTCGGAAGCGGTCCATCAATATGCCTTCATTGTTTCCTTCCACCTTCGAGAGAACAGAGGCGTGTGAAATGCATATGACCAGCCTCTGATCAGCAACATGGTAAATGAACTTGTTGTTGGATGCGTAGAAGTTTGTGAGTGTATAGATTCTCCCACGCTCGAGTTCTTTTTCATATTGGTTCTGATGGTTCTGGCCGATGAAACCCTTAGCCAAAGTCCCCTACAGAGAAAAGAAACAATATCAAACTTGTTAATCTCGTGATGGAATTATAACCAACGTACTTTTTTTTTAAATTACCAATCACGGTCGCTAGAACAAAAACTATTCTTTTTTCAGACAAACCAATCTGTAACTTTAAAGTGTGATAACTTAACTGATGAACTTAGAAACTTTTCAGCTATGGTACCAAAGCAAAAAATCTAACACTTAGGAAGAATGAAAATTTAATTTAATGAAAAAAGTTTGGGATTTCATATAAGGGACAAAGACCAAAACCCGTACTAATCGATTGATAAATTAAAACGCAGAACATAAACTGACTTTAATCTCAAACCGTTGGTAAATATATTTGGGATTTTATTTAGGGAAAAAAAAATCAAAACCTGTAGTAATCGATGGTTAATTAAAAACGCAAAACCTAAAATGTTGGAAAATATTTGGGATTGTTAATTTTAAAAAAAGAACAGCTGTAGTTATCGAGTGGTAATAAAAACGAAGAAGGTAAAGAATTAAAGTACCTCTTCGTCGATCATTAGGAGCTCAAGACCAAGAAGGATCTGTGGTCCTCCTTTCACATTCTTCCGAGATTCCCAGAAGTGAAGCAGCCTGAAGGTGAAGGTTGATTCCCCCGGTCCTGGTGTAACTTGTCGGAATAGGAGAGGAGCATGAACTTCAACGGCGCGGTTCGAGATTTCTTTTGACATGGTGGTGGTGATAGAGGAAGATTTGAGGGAGAATGGGATGTTGGTGATGAGCTATAAATAGTGGGAGGATAATAGAGGAGAAGGATCTAGATCTCTAGGAATGGGAGAGGGGAAGTAGAGGGTCGATACTCATCTCCAATGAGGGGGGTTAAGTGACGCCATTGAAGGCTGAGAGATCTGAGCGTATGCTTTTGGGAGGAAGGGGGGAGAGGAAACGCGTCGTCATCGGCGATTAGGGTTGGGTTATTAGGTTTTACTCTCTTTTGATCGAGAGAAGGTAAAGTGAATGAGGTAAACCGAGATCGGGTTTGGGTAGACCGAAGACGATTTGATCTGGGCCAGGAATAAGTTTTTAGATATATATGCAGCCCATTAAGATTTGATTGGAATTGGAGGATCTGGGCCGAATTTTTTTTTAAAACCATGAAGCCCAATCCGACGTGGCAAAATGATTGGGCAGGAATAATTTGCCCATGTGGACAGTGTAAGGAGGACTAAATATAGCTCCTTTTATATAGTGAGATTCAATCAAGTCTTTTAAGTTTCTCTGCCGTAGAATCACTATGTTGATTCCATAACAGTGTGCAGCCCATGTCTCGGATTTGAGAAGAAAAAAACCTTTTTTCTCAAATCTTTGATCTAATAAGAACCATGTGTTTTTATAGGTATTTTTGAAAATATTTTTTTTACTAGACTTTGACTCGAACGTTCGTACCTATGTTCGTTTTCGGTTTGAAATTGCTAATAACCTCACTGTAAAAACTTTGCAATAAACATGCCTTAGAGTGTGTGAAGTGGATCACACTCTAATGTCGACTTATTTTCTCCCACCATTGAATTATTAATATTAGATATTTTCATTTCTTTTTTTTTAATATTATAGTTTAGATAATTTAGATAGATAAACTCTTTTTAGCAATATTTAGTCTGCCAATACTTGTACATTGTTTTACTTACATCAAAGTTTTTTATAAATACATATATGACGTATCACTTATATTCTTCTTTCGACAAAATAATTGAAATGAAGTAAAATTTGGGGTGTAAACAACAGTTGGTATGGTGTTGGTGACTATTGACTAGGCTGTCAATGGTTGTTGAATTTTAAGTTCGTTTAAAGTGGTTGTAACGTTACGAACATATCAAACATCCTTATATCACCATCTTAAGAAAAGTGTATTTATAGTTGACAAAAAAGTGTATTTATAGAAAAATGAAATAACATTACATAATAAACGACTTTTGCCTTTTGTTTGGGATGATGACGAACGGTTTTCAGTTTTAGTCACATGATTCGTTGATTTAAATTTACAAACCATGCATTTCACCAATCTGCAAATAAAATGATAAATACAGACAATTTATCATTTTATTTAACAGTTCCTTCCCATTAGAAAAAAAAGGCAAACAATATCAACAACAAATATAAGAAAAGAACATCATTCATAAATTAAACACCGTTTTATAGTATTGTTGAAACTTGATATTAATATGTCGTATAAAAAAAGGTTTTATGATGTAAAAGAATGGTAATATATCAGAGTCCAGAGATACAACATCTTCAAACCATTTAATACCAAGATTTTAGAGACCTTTCCACTTATATTCACGGTCATTGTCAATTTGTCATCTTCGACCGATTCTGAAAGATCAAATGGATACCAAGAATTAACACAAAGAATCTTTCAAACTCAATACTTGTTTTATTAAGAATGTTTTAGACAATCACACTTGATCTGTCTAATCCGAATTACACACAGTCAAGTCGTGACTAGCTACGGACTAATTCCTAATCTAACCAAAGCTCTGAGAACGAGAACAAACTCTCTTCTCAATCATAAATAGCACGTTCTTGCCCCCACTGCTAGAACCTGGTTTTCTTAACCCTAAAACCCGTGCCTGGACATCTCCCAGTGCACGACCTTATATACTCTGTTAAGCGATCTCTACCATCCCAAGATCTTGTATCCTAACAGAATATATCCCCTAGCTTCGCGCCAAAGTAATCTTATCCTTATCGCAACTTATCTTCATTAATTCCATACCGAAATTAACCGATGTTTCACATCAAATCGCCTGTGTAACACTCCCCCTATCTCACATCGTCCCAGCTCATATTCTTGAGCTAACATTCTCCTCTTTTTTGTCTGAATGTGACACTCTTTGCAACCTACACAAACTTGTCAGAGCATGACAGAAATATTACCCAAATACGATCAACCATCATTAAGAGAATTCCTAAACTTTGACAAATCCATAAATTAGTTTGGAAAAAAGTAAAAATTTTATACAACATGAGATGATCAAATAAAGAAAAATCAAACATAAAAACTTACCAAAACATTCATATCTGTTATAAAAAGGAGAGACATTAGAGAAAACTTTGTCAGACGACTTCCACGAAGTCCAGACGACTTCCAGGTAAGTCGTCTCATAAGTCTTTCAAATTCAGATCTGAAAAACCTGCATATCCAAATCCAGATCTGAAAAATCTGCATATCCATAAACGTTCAAATGATTTAGGACAAAGAAAATAAGTGGAAGATTAGATAAATCTACCTTTATAAAACACACAAAAATACATTTCTAAAATTAATAGATTTACCTTTAAATGAATGGAATATGAAAAATATGTGATGAAAAATCTGCCAAAACAAAATAAATTAGTGAGAAAGACATGAGACAAAAAAAATTGACATAAACCTTGGTGTTTATAAAGTCAAAAAGATTAGAGAAAGGTTGGAGGTGAACATTACATTTTTGTAGTAGCCATTTAAGAGCAGGAGAGATAATGTGTAAAAAAAATTTATATATAAGGAGACACAAAAATCGAATTAGGTTAAATATTTTTTATTCAGACGACTTTAGATGACTTAATTTTAAGTCATCTGGAAGACTTAATATATTTAGCGGGAAACTAAAATATTTTTAGCGGAAAACTAAAATAGAAGTTTTCCTAGAAGTAAGTCGTCTAATGTCGTCTGGTTTAAATTATTCAAGTCGTCTGGACCCTAAACATAATTCATAACCGAAATTAAGTAACTAAACACTTCATGGAATCAATTTTTTAAAAAAAATTTAGGCGAAAATATTTGGACGACTTAAATTTAAGTCGTCCAGCTTTAATAATTCAATAGACGACTTAAAATTAAGTCGTCTAGACCCTAAACACAACCCTTAATCTAAATAAAATATTTAAACACTTTGAAAAATTAAATTAAACTTAAAAAATATTTACTATACACTAAAACAAACACATATAGGTAAAAAATTACTTTTTCAAAAAATCATTCAAGCTTTTCAAAATCTAATCCTAACAATACATACAATGCTACAACATATGTTGTCAAACCCTAAAACCAAAGAATATAATGATTAACCATATTCACTCATCTATGTTGAAAACTATTCTATTTTATTATATTTTAATTTACATCACTTAATATTGTTTATAATTACATGATTTTAATTTTTCACTTGTCAAAACATTTTTTAATTTTTTTATAATTTATTTTTAAGATCAACTACGCCAGACGACTTTTATGGTAGTCGTTCGGACGACTTCCAGAGTCTCAGATGACTTTCATGGAAATCGTCTGGACGACTTCCAGAATCTCAGACGACTTACTGGGGTTATATTCGTAAAAAATGATTTCGTTTTTTTTTGTTTGGTCACAAGAGACTGGCTGTAATTTCACAAAACTTTTAGATTATTTTTCTATTTGATTCAAGTTGGGGTATATGTTTGAGATTAAAATCAAGTTTTAAGTTATATTTGGTAAATTTAGTCTAGTAGGACATAAATCATAACGAAAAACTATTTTCCCAAGTTCTTTTACCTCCAGATTCTCTATTTCTCAAAACTGGCTCCTAATTTCTCAACTTCTCTAATATTTAACCCCCCCCCCCCGGAGAAACAAAAGTACTGTATATTTTATTTGGAGTAGGACTTGGGTTCACTCCTCTGGTGAATTCTCTAATTCACCTCAATCTTCAACACCAATTAAAGTGACATGTAGGATTAGTGAAAAATGAAATATTTTTTTAAAGAAAAAAAAGTAAAACATGTAGAAAAAAAACGCTGTTTTCTTCTTCTTCATCTCTCACATCAAAAAACTGAAGTTTTGGTTGTCAAGCTTTTTGAATCTCCAATTTTGTGTTTTCAAATACAATTTTATACCCTAAATCCAAATCCTATACCCTAAACTCAAACTGTAAACCCTAAACCCAAACCCAAATTATAAACCCTAAACCCAAACTGTAAACTCTAAACCCAAACTGTAAACCCTAAACCCAAACCTAATACATCTAAATATGATTTGTGTTTAGAGTTTATGATTTGGATTTAGGATCTACGATTTGAGTTTATGATTTAGGGTTTAAAAATTGATACAAATAATTGTTTATCTATCTCATAAGAGAACATGATTTGATTTTGAGAAGCTAAAGTCAAAATTGGATTTGAAATTATAGAATTGAAGATTTAAATTTGACAAACAAAGCTTGATATTTTTCTGTGGAGATGAAGAAGAAAGAAATCACGTTCTTTTAATTTTCATGTTTTCCTTATTTATTTANGATTTAAATTTGACAAACAAAGCTTGATATTTTTCTGTGGAGATGAAGAAGAAAGAAATCACATTCTTTTAATTTTCATGTTTTCCTTATTTATTTATTTTTTTTAACTAATCCTACATGTCAATTTAATTGGTGTAGATGATTGAGGTGAATTTAAGAATTCACCACATGGCTGAACCTAAGTTTTATTCTTTTATTTGCTATAAATACCTCTCGCACTCACACTTTCCTCGCAAATTCTCCACCCACAAAATCTCTCTCTCTCTCTCAGAATCAGAAACATGGAGGTTTCAGAGAGGAAGCCTTGTTTTATCAAAGAAGAAGATGAGTTGGCCTCTTCTTTATCGGAGATGGAAGCTGGGTTTTCTAGTACCAGTGGAAACTCACAAAACGCCATCGTTTCAAGTCCTTTCTCTTGCGTGAGGATGAACAGTTTCAGCAAAAACACCAACAACTGCCACCATCCAAGTTATTATCACCATCAACACCCTGTTTCCTCTCCGAGATCTGTCGTTTCCGGAAGGTTCCATGATCTTAGATTCGATAACCAACAGCCTCATTTCTTGGACTCGTGTTTCCTCTGTAAGAAACCACTCGGTGATAACAGAGACATCTACATGTACAGGTAAAATTTTAGATCTATACATCAGATCCCATTTTTAAAATTGAAAAAAGATTGATTTTTTTCTCATTAGCCATGCAAATGAAATGATTATCGGGACTGATTCAAAGTTTTGATTTTTTTATGTGTGTGTGTAATTGCAGAGGAGACACACCGTTTTGTAGTGAAGAGTGTAGAGAAGAACAGATAGAGAGAGATGAAGCAGAAGAGAAGAAACATAATCTCTCTTATTCTGTGAAATCAGCAATGAGGAGAAAAGAACAAAGAAGCTCTTCTCCTTCTTCTACAACTAGATCCAGTGATTATGCATGTCACAACGGAACTATTGCTGCTGCTTGAATTTCTGAATCTGATGATGACTTTTAGAAGTATAATAGTATTTAGGTAAAAAGGAAAAGAAAAACAAAAGAAGTGGAGAGATTGTGTCTTAAAGCTTCGAATCTGGTTTTGGGATTCTCTTTTGATCTTTTCTAAATCTGAAGATCATTTTGCTTTAGCTTGAAGTTTAAGGGAATGCTAAAGATCTATCATCTTCTTAGTTATTTTTTTTAACTTGAAAGTTTTGGGAGTTATAAAGTCCATGGCCTTCTTGAGTAATCTTTTGGGTTAGAAAACAAATACTATATGTAACAGTTTTACATGTTTCAGCCATGAAAATATATGTACAAGGTATTAGAATTTCTACTCTTTATTCCATGTTTTGGCAAACCAAGCTTTGTGTTTTGATATTAGATTGAGTGCCTAGTATCAATCTTCTTTTGCTTGTAGTCAGTCACAGGAGCTATTACCAAAGTAACTACGTAAGCATTCATAATTATTTCCAATATAACCATCATTAGAAAGTGTAGCGATTCTTACCATACTTTTTGTTAAGTTAGATGAGACATATAACTAACTTTTCGTTTATCCGATAAAAATTCATTTTCTTTCGCAATTTGCATTTCACCAACTTATTTGTATATATTCACCGCTGCAAAAAATAAAATCCGAACTAAAAAATCATCCTCTAACACTAACACCTCCTCTCAAACTCCCCACTACAGGTCCTGCGGCTCTACTCTTGCTTCTTACTTACCTGATTAATGTCCTTACTCGTGGCTACCGAAGAATCTCCACTATCGCACTCTTCGACAATCTTCTTTAGTCTTTTCACTACAATCTCCATCGTGGGGCGCTCTTTATCGTTCTTGTTGAGACAAAGATCAGCCAGTTTAGCCAAACTCCTTGCTCCAACAGCCGGATAATTGTTGCGTAGCCGCGGGTCAACGATCATGTTGAACCGTCGACTATCAGCAGGATACTCTTTGATCCATTCCAATAGTCTTCGTTCAGCGGCTGGTTTGTTCCTCTCAATGGTTCGGCGTCCGGTTATGATCTCGTAGAGCACAACCCCGAAGCTACATACATCGCTCTTTAACCGCAAGTGCCCTGTTTGCACGTATTCAGGAGCTGCATAGCCCTGTGTTCCAACTTTCTATAAAAGGGAACCAAGAAAAACATCAACTATCAAGAAGAAGAAACTATCAAACAATTCATCATCTAACTAACCAAATGCACACCACCATTAACCCAAGAAGGTAATAGAAGTGTTCAATACTTACTGCAGTTGTGACGTGAGTATTGTCGCCGTGAGGTCCTTCTCTTGCAAGCCCAAAGTCCGATAACTTCGGGCAAAATTCATCATTTAAGAGCACATTAGAGGATTTGAAGTCACGGTATATCACCTGCCCAACCAATTATATAACACACTATCATCCACTGAATCACATACTAGACTTCAAACCAGACAATTAACGAATGCTGAGAATCCACCACACATTTTCTTTCCCAATGGTTCATAAAATACCAAGAACAATCAAAAGTATCCGTCTTTGACCAGGTTTCCTCTTTTTGTTTCGGTTTAAAGATATTTACCTTGACTTCATGTAAATAAGCCAATCCCTCAGCTGCACCAAGCATGATCTCGAGCCTCTGTTTCCAAGGTAATGTGCGAGCCCCACGCGTGAAAAGATGCTCCTCTAAGCTTCGATTAGACATGTACTCATAAACCAAAAGCCTCTCCATCCCGTTCTCCCCATCTTCTGAGCAATAACCTAATAGCTTCACAACGTTCTGATGATTCACTACCCCTAGAACCTGAACTTCTGCTAGCCATTGCTTGTGACCCTATTACAAACCATTACAACACAAAGAGGAGAAAAAGATCAAAACTCCTACAAAATTTTGAGACTTTGTAAACAAATTGTGATAATTTTAAAGAGTCTCTCAGAGAAGATATATAATTTTTTTTAATAATTACCTGTAAACCTTGTGGATTGAGTTTCTTGATGGCGACGACAAGTGGAGGATCAGAATCTCCAGTGGTGGGAATCTTTCCTTTATAAATATTACCGAATCCACCTTGACCGATCATAAGCCTTCTGCTAAACCCACAAGTGGCTTCGCTGAGTTCTTCGTAATTGAAAACCCTAAGACTCTGTTCTCTCTCTGCATACAAGTCTCTGATACTTCTAGCAGAAGGCAAAGATCTCGGCTTGTGGAGATTAAACGGCCGCGTTTGGCTCTTTTTCTGCAGTTTTGGAGCTGAGTTTTGCGCTATTCTTGTGTCTTTTTGTTGGTTTGTGGGTTCGGGTTTCTTAGATTTGAACAAGAACAGACAGTTCATCTCTCAAGGAGAGAAGAAAGATTGAAACTTTTAACTTTGTGTAACAAAAAACAAGCGGAACATTAACACTGATTCTTAATTTGTCGAGAAAAATCGTAGATGGGAAAGTGACCAAGACCGTGACGGTCTCTTCCTTATCTTTTACGAAGGAAGACGAGGAAATGGCGTAACGGGAAATAGACGTACACGTGTGAAAGGAGAGTGATTGATTATTGATCAATGTTTGACTTATGTCGGACAATTTTAGACTATGTAGTAATTGTAGGGACTCCTACTGTAATTCTCAAGAAAACTAGTGTCGTATTCCTCAATAAATTATTAATCGAAAATTATATTTTACAGCATATTTATTGGGGAATTCTCAGTTGAAGTTTTCCATCCTTAAGGCTTAAAGTATATATTTTTTATTAATGGTTATTTTAAAAAAAAATTAATCATTTATAAAACATATATTACTGGAATTTCTAACAAATTTTGAGAGATACTTTATTATTTGTTATCGTGTTTTTCCATCTCAAAGTGAGATTGAGATACCTAAGTGAAACAAAAAATTTCAAGAAGAGCAAGGATAAACACAGAAGCATGATAATTTTCCATCAGATGCCCGAACGCAGTGAGGAGTTCCGTGCTTTAGTTGACGGCACAGAGCGCCACATGAGCCAGAACCACAATCTACTTGTGGTAAAACCTCTCCACAATGGTCTCCTTGAATCTCATTCGCCATCAGCCCTGTCAAAAAAATATATTATTTAAAAACATATAAGTATCATTTTGTTTTCGCAGCGGATACAATACATTACTATAAAAGTAGGTAAAACATCACAAACCTAGAATAAGGATGATAAAGACAGCACAGAAAATGGATTTAGACATTTTTATATGATAACCGGAGTTCTCAAAACATAAAAAAACTGAGCGTAGTGGTAGTATATATCATATATACACATATTTATATACCATCGTGAAGCTCATATTTTCCATTTATGTATATCTTTAGGAAATCAATACATACCATATATGATGCTAAGATACTGAATGTATCAGACTTTAAATGCAGATTTAAGTTGCTATATATATCTCTTTCTCGTTATGAATTATGAAAAGGGAAAATTTCTTAAAAATACACAAGCTAAATTTATTTTGCTGAAAAAATACACGAACTTTTTAGGCTTCCCAAAAAATACACAAACTAATTTTGGTTGTCCATAAAATACACGAACTTTTGAATTTTGGAGGTTTTAATACCTCGATTTTAACGGTGTAAACAGTGACTAACAGAATAGTAAGACGCAGTTAGACTCTGTTAGGCGACGTTAACTCAAATTAAAAAGTTAATGTATTTTGTGGACAACTAAAATTAGTTCGTGGTTTTTTAAAGAAGCCTAAAAAAATTAGTGTATTTTTTCAGTAAAAGAAATTTAGTATGTCTATTTTTAAGGAATTTTTAAATGGAGTTTGGATATTTCATATCTTATTCAGAGGCTAAATATTTGGACCTAATACAGATCCAAAATTTTATATTTGTAAACTTTCGGTTTGATTTTGGACCGAATATTTTCGGGTCAGTTCCGATCCAAGTTTATGAATCCACTAAAATGTCAAGATTAGACCCGGGCCTAATAAAATAGACCGAATAGATTCAATTCGACAAGATCTTTCTGCTAACAATTTTGTTATTATTTTTGCAATATTTTTAGTTTTGTTTTTCTAACAGAAACATTTTTAATTAATATAAATCTTTCAATGTAAAACTTAGAGTTGTTTGTGAATTTTTAGATATATATGATAGATTTCAACTAAATTGGACTCAACAAATATTTGTAAACTTTTGGTTGGTTTCGGACATAATATTTTCGGGTCAGTTTCGATTCAAGTTTTTGAATCCTGCTAAAATGACTAGACCTAAAAGGCCTATACATTTTAGCCGGATTAAAAAAGAAGGCCTATACATTTTAGCCGGATTAAAAAACTTGAATCGGAACTGACCCGGAATTATTCAGTCCAAAACCAAACCGAAAGTTTAAAAATATTAAATTTTGGATATGTATCATGTGATAGAGAATGTGTTTTTTTCAGGTCTTTGGGTCGGGTTTGGACCGTTTTTTGGATCTGGATCTTTCAGATCGAAAATATTTGGTTCAAAACCAAACCAAAAGTTTACAAATATAAAATTTTGGATTCGTATTGGGTCCAGATATTTAGCCTCTGAATATGATATGAAATATCCAAACTTCATTTGAAAATTCCTTAAAAATACACATACTAAATTTTCTTTGCTGAAAAAATACACGAACTTTTTAGGCTTCCCAAAAAATACACGAACTAATTTTGGTTGTCTATAAAATACATGAATTTTTTAATCAGAGTTAACGTCGCTTAACGGTGTCTTACTATTCTGTTAGTCATTGTTTACACCGTTAAAATCGAGGTATGAAACCTCCAAAATTCAAAAATTCGTGTATTTTATGGACAACCAAAATTAGTTTGTGTATTTTTTGGGAAACCAAAAAAATTCGTATATTTTTTCAGCAAAGGAAATTTAGTCTTTGTATTTTTAAGGAATTTTCTCTTATGAAAAATTCAGAAAGTAAGAATATATACAATATATTTATTATATGCATGAATCTAAGCGTACCTATGTCATAATGAGTGCATCTAAAATTTGATTTTAATTGTCACTAGGTGATAACATGCGCCCTGCGCAAAGTGATGAACTAAATGAGAATTATGACTTTAAAACCATATAGATTTATGTATTGCGGTAATTTTAAAATAATTGTATGGAAGTAAATTTATAAGAATAAGAAATACTTATATAATATTATTATGAATTTAAGATAAAAAACATAATCAATAAAATTATTATTTTCATAATATAAATTATGAATATAAAATAAAATTAAACATTGGCAACATGATAATAAAATGCTAGATGAAATAAATTATAAAGAAATAAATAAAAACTAATAAAACCACAGGAAAACATCAGTTGAAAAGCATATAAGTACTTACTGCACATCTAATAAACAAAATTTAAACTATCATATCACTTGCTTTTGCATCAACTAAAACCATTTCAATGGTCTCTCCACCAAAAATCGAATATCGCTTCAAAAATCTTATGAGTTTCACCTTAATCTTTCACATGGACTTCCTTGGCTTCAAGTCGAAGATGAAATATATAGCTCTCAACTTTTCTTTGCTTGCTTGGTAGCAAGTTGATTGTGATACGGTATGTAAAAGTTATGTATGATATATAATCTCTATAATATTATTTGAGAAATCAGTTTGCTATGTGTCGCACTCACATTAACTCTCACGATAGTTGATTACATTGATACCCTTAATGAATTAAAAAACATTTAAATATTATTATTCTATTTTTAAATTTTCCAAATAACAATATAAATAAAAAGGAAATATTTGTAAAGTATAAAAAACAATTTCAAAAGGAAACTATATGTATATATAATATGTGTTCATAAAAAAAGAAAGTTCACAAAATAGTAATATTTTGTTTAAAAGATATTTGAAAAAAACATAAAATATATTTTTGAAGTAATAAAATATTTTTCTTATATCTATATATTCTTAGATGAAAAAATATTTTTATAGATGTGATTGCATAAAAAAAGGTTCACACATATCCTCTAGATATTAGAAAAAATAAGTATTTTTCTTTTAAAACATAATTTTACACAGTGTGAATATATATTTTCAAAGTAATAGAATTGGTTTTTATATATCTATCTATTTTATTAGATGATTACATAAAATAACTAAGTAACATAAACTAATATATGTTTAATTGACAAAAAATAATTTATCTCTATAATATTATTTGAGAGGTCAGTTTCCTATGTGTCGCACTCACATTAACTCTCACGATGATTGATTACATTGATACCATTAATGAATTAAAAAAAAATTTAAATACTATTATTCTCTTTTTAAAATTTTCCAAATAGCAATAAAATAAATAGGAAATATTTTTAAAGTATAAAAAAAAATTTAAAACAAAAATATATCTATATATAATATGATTTCATAAGAAAGGAAATTTCACAAAATAGTAATATTTTATTTAAAAGATATTTTGAAAAAACATAAAATATTGACAAAACATAATTTATAATTAGTATTTAAAATATATATATATATATTTGATTTTTAATATATTTTGTTAACTATAATATCCTACAATTACAGAAAAAATATAAATTATATTTTACTTATATAATATAATTTCTCAAAAATAAACACATTTTTACTGGATATTTTAAGAAATATTAAAATAAATGAACATTTTACCACATATCTAAGACAACAATCAACCTAAATGCAAATAAGAAAACTAATCAAATAATTAATATATTTAGAATAAAAAAATATTATAGTTGAATTTAAAAAATAGAAAAAGTTAAATATATTCAAATGATAACTCAATAGATAACTAAATCGACTATGAAAACAACAGAACCTATTAGATATAAAATATCTAAAATCATATGTATAATTAAACTAATATAATATTATTAATATAAACTATAGAAACAAATTATAAATTAATATTAAAATAAAAGTAAATGTCATTCAATTATTATAATATATTTAATTTATAAATATTATGTCCGTGCATGGCATCAATAAATTTATTCCACGAGATTGTAGGCATTCAAAAAATCAAAAAGATTTTGTGTATATTTATTGATTTTTCATAATAGTTTTGAAAAATTATTAGTTACTTTCCTATATAAACCACACCAGACGGCGTCATTACTCATTACGATTGTGTAAATAACGTATCCATATTTAGTCTATTTATTATATTACTTGTTGATACAAAAATTAGTCTTGCTGAGAATAATCAATTTACATAAATATATTACAGTAAAACCTCTATAAATTAATAATGTTGGGACTATGATTTTTTATTAATTTATAGAGATTATTAATTTATCGATATACTAATTGAACCAAAAATTTAATTTGGGACCATAAAATTATATTAATTTATAGAGATATTAATTTATAGATTCTTAATTTATAGAGGTTATACTGTACTACTAATTGATGTAATTGACGAAATTAAAATACATGATTAGTTCCAAAATTAATTATTCAGCAAATCGTAAACTGATCTGAATTATCTAGTTGTTAGACACTTACAAATTGTTCTAGTTTCCATATAAATACTGGTCTAAGTCAAAATTTTCCTACCCTAGTTCTTTGATTCCTAAATTCTGATATAGGAAGGGAAGTAATGCCATATATATATATAGTGAAATACATTTATTGATTTGAAATATTCTCCAAATTTTAAATCAATAAACATTGATTAATTAATTTCCATACGGATACTGACTCTTTAAAAACATTTTTATATTTATCGGAATGTATGACATTTCTTAGAAATATTTTATATGTCTTCAAAAATGATTAGATTGCGATGAGAATTATAAAATAAAGTTAGATGATGACGACTTCCCGTGTAATATCGAGACTCCAAAAGAAGACTCAGATTTTTGTGTTGGAACTAATTTTTGAGCATTATAAAAAATGTATTCATATGCTAAAAATAGAGTTAGTGTGAATGAGAAATGAAAGTTTAATGTGTGTGATTTGAGAAACTTGTATGGAATAACAAATATACAGATTAGATATTTGAATTTGGATTTGGAGTTTTGATTTGTTAGTTGGACTTCATGTTCATTAACTTAATCTTATAAACTGAATATATGTTGATCTTTTATATTGATAAAATATAAAAAAAAATCCATTTTAATGTATATTATTTTGTTTGATTGGGTCAAACAATAATAATTTTACTCTTTAATTTATTGGTCAAAATATGGAATGAATTCACATATTAATTGACAAGAATTAAAGACTCCATTAGTGCACCATGGACATTTCATTTTTGTGTTGAAAAATGAATTTTGTGCTTCTCATTATTTTTCTATAAAATGGCTTGTAAGCATTATAGAAGAGATAGACTATCAACAATGATAAAACTAAAAGAAAGACCTTCTCCCATGTTGAATAGTTATGCTAGTATTTTATTATTTTGAGTCTGAGAGTACAACACAAAACTAGGATCGATAGATTCTGTTTTTTCGGTGATGGTAAAACATAAACAATGCTGCAATTGTTTCCTGGGAATCTGAGCGCCATGCAACCGTCACACTACGTGACTACGTGGCGTTTAAAGATTTAAGGAAAGAGATTAACCATCTTGACTCTGCAATTCTTCTTTGTTTGTTTGTTTATTTCGGTATTGTAATTTTAATTTTTTTTCTTATTATCTTTTATAAATATCAGTTGTCCTACGGTAGTGAAATAATGTTCCTACAATCTTAAATCTTTAAATTTTGTTTATGCTTTTGCATTAACAATACTGATATTTGTTAAAAGTTGGTTTTAAGAACAAGTTAATCTATATTCAGAATATGTGCTGGAATCTATTTGGCTCGGTTGCTGGGAATTAGATAATTCTGATGATGAAAATCACTCTTCCCTATCAGCTTATTCTCGATTATCATTTCAGTTGATAATATTTTTCTGGTATAAAATAATTAATCTAATTATTTTTTTTTTCAGGAAGAGGTGATTATCATTTGTTCTAGACAGTTCTTGAATCGAAAAAGGGAGTTGGTTCAATATATTTTATTGGTTTCATCTCTGAAATTAATTCATTATTCCTTTCAGTTTTGAATTTAATTGAAGTTAAAAAAAAATCTGTCGGTTTTGATATTTTACTGCCTCATTAATGTGTTTAAAATAAAAAATAATGTTTTAGTCACATTGCATGTTAATGCTTTGACTTGTTTGATTTAATTATCAAGAATGAGTAACATTTTTTTTTTGTTTATTGTGACAGATTATCTCTTTATGGTGTAACTTAATTTAATTATTAAGTATATGTTTGACCATGAAAGAAAAAAAAACAAANCATTGCATGTTAATGCTTTGACTTGTTTGATTTAATTATCAAGAATGAGTAACATTTTTTTTTTGTTTATTGTGACAGATTATCTCTTTATGGTGTAACTTAATTTAATTATTAAGTATATGTTTGACCATGAAAGAAAAAAAAACAAAATATAAAAGATTCAGATTTCAAATATGGTGAAGCCATAGATATGAAAAACATTTTGATCTTCAAGAGATCAAATGGTATGGATGGAAATGGATTCCGTGAGTCGACGCCCCAAATTAAGTTTGGGAGAGGTCTGCCACATATGAATCATTTGCCATTAGAAAATAAAATGTTGTTGATACTGATCAAAACATTTATATTTCATCAATGCTTAAATGCAAATTGAAAAAGGATTGACCGGACAAAACCAATGAGAATTTTCAGACCAATATGACTGAAACTGACATGTGTATTGTCATTTCTAAAGTCAATATGGTTGAGAATAACCACATAGAATGGTGGTTTTGATGGTAAATATAATATCTTGTAATGATATGAATATTTTCTAAAAGAGAAATGTTTTGGAAAAAATTCAAAGCATATATATNGAATTTTCAGACCAATATGACTGAAACTGACATGTGTATTGTCATTTCTAAAGTCAATATGGTTGAGAATAACCACATAGAATGGTGGTTTTGATGGTAAATATAATATCTTGTAATGATATGAATATTTTCTAAAAGAGAAATGTTTTGGAAAAAATTCAAAGCATATATATAAGTTGGATTTATAAATCAACTTAAGAGAACTATGAAAATATTTGTTTGTAAAATGTGATTTCTGTAAATGAAATACATCAAAAAGAAAAATTAATATTTTCTAAATTTGGTTTTTATTCATTTAAATCTAAAAGAGTTGTAGATCAATTTTCTAAACTCTTAAGAAATGAATGTAATAAATATGCATATTTTGAGTTATCTCAAAAAATGTGGGTGAAGCTTTGCTTACCATATAAAGTTGTTGGCCAGAGGCCAAAGGAAGTTAGAGATAATTATTAAATATGACTTTCTTTAAAAAACCTAGTGTCATTCACTGAGTTTGTGTATAATGATTAATTGTATCTTGGAAAAAGATGACAAAAATCTTTAGGCAATTGATCTCGACTAATCTCAAGAGATTATGTTTATTGTGACAACCTAGGATCCTTATATTAAAGGTGTGTCATGAGATCATATTGTATATCATCAAGA
>OVBX01002781.1:0-18896 GCA_900406325.1 Erucastrum elatum | reverse complement strand
TATATATATATATATATATATGTTTGTTATATTCAGGTTCACGCAAGGCACTGTTCTAAAAACTGAGGCAGTCTTTAATCAGAAAGC
This sequence comes from Erucastrum elatum, assembly GCA_900406325.1. Classification (NCBI taxonomy): domain Eukaryota; kingdom Viridiplantae; phylum Streptophyta; class Magnoliopsida; order Brassicales; family Brassicaceae; genus Erucastrum; species Erucastrum elatum. Next base: position 18,809 of record OVBX01002781.1, on the reverse strand, counting down.
TCCTAAAGTTTCTTCCTTCTCTTCTCGTGGTCCAAACCCCATTGCTGTTGACCTTCTTAAGGTGACAATAAACTGTTCTTTATCTTATTTTGAGTTTTTGTTTACAAATATGGGTATGAGAGACAAAAGTTTTATTGAAATGCAGCCGGATATAACAGCACCAGGAGTGGAGATTCTCGCTGCGTATTCACCTTCGGGCTCACCATCTTCAGGAGACCAGAGACATGTGAAGTACTCTGTTCTTTCTGGAACTTCAATGTCTTGTCCACACGTTGCAGGCATCGCTGCCTACATCAAGACTTTTCATCCTGACTGGTCTCCATCCATGATCCAATCTGCCATCATGACAACCGGTATATCCAGCTTTAGTTTCTTGTGACACAAGTAAACTTAACTTTGTTCTTATATAGTGTCTCTTGAAAATATTGCAGCATGGTCGATGAATGCTTCGGAAACTGGGGTTGCATCAACCGAGTTTGCTTATGGAGCTGGACATGTCGACCCAATTACCGCTCTAAATCCTGGACTTGTCTATGAACTGGAGAAAGCAGACCACATTGCCTTTCTATGCGGCTTGAACTACACTTCCAAAACCCTTAAAATCATCACCGGTGAAGCTGTCACCTGCACTGGAAATACCTTACCAAGAAACCTCAACTATCCTTCAATGTCGGCTAAACTTCCGGATTCTAATAGCTCCTTCACCGTCACTTTCAACAGAACCGTCACCAACCTCGGTACCGCAAACTCTACATACATATCGCAGATTGTCTTAAATCACGGGACTAAGCTCAGTGTCAAGGTCTCTCCTAGTGTTCTAGCTATGAAATATGTGAAGGAGAAGCAGTCTTTCACCGTGACTGTTTCAGGCAGCAATATCGACCCAAAGCTGCCTTCTTCTGCAAGTTTAGTATGGTCTGATGGCACCCATAAAGTTAGAAGCCCCATTGTTCTTTATACTGATGTTACTAATGATTCAACATAATAACCATCATATTTACAAAATTACAATAATAAATCATCCTTATGTTTTAGTTCATTTTATTAGAAAAAGATAATGATTACATGATCTTATGCAATGAGAGGTGAAAGGAAACTAAATTAATTTGTTTTTTGGTCATAATTTGTATCTTATTATATAAAGTTTAGTTTTCAAAGTTACTAATTAATATGATCGAAACACATGGCAAGTTATTATTTAAGATTGTGACATGTGTCAAAAACAAATTGTCCCAAAAAACATATTTAAAACATATTTTCCTCTTTAAAATATGTCTACTCTCATAATGTTAATTTTCTTTTATTAAAATCCTAATTAAAAAAGTTAAAACAAAATAATTTAAAATATATTTTTCCTCTTTAAAATATTTATACTTTCATAATACTAATTTTCCTTTATTAAAATCCTAATTAAAAAGGTTAAAACAAGATAATAAAGAATCTTATCTTATTATAAAAAAGCTAAGACAAAAAAAATAAAGAATCTTATCTTATTATAAATATTTTTAACTTATTATTAAAATAAAATGATTTTTTAAAATAAAAATGTCAAAACGAAAAAAATTGATTATAATAAAATGTTTTTTAAATTGTTTTTATTAAAATACAAAGATGTTAATAAAAAGTCAACAAAACTATTCCAAAACCAAATTGTAATTATCCTTTTTAAAATATAAATCTAAAAAGGGAAAAGACTATTTTATACTAATTTTCCTTTATAAAATCTTTTTAAAATTATTATTAAAATTAAGAATTTTTTATAATAAAAATGTCATTACGAAAAAAGAATATTATTATAATATAACGATTTTTAATAATTTTTATTAAAATAAAACTATTTTTCAAAATTTTCATACTAATTCTAATTTTAACCAAAAAATATTCCAAAACCGAATTGTAATTATCCTTTTTAAAATATAAACCTAAAAAATGGAAAATACTATTTTATATTATTTTGTTTTTATTTTTTTCAAGTTTAAGGAAAATCAGTTTTCAAATTTGAAAACGTAAGAAACTGTTTTGTTTTGCTAATTTTCCATTATTCAAATCATAATTAAAAAGGTCATAAACCAAAAAAACATTGACATAATAAAACATTTTTTTAAAAAGGAAATAGTTATTTTAATTTTAACAAAACCTATACCAAATTCGAGTTGTACAAATAATTTATTTAATACTAATTTTCCTTTCCTATAATCATGAAGAAAATATAACTATAAAGAAATAAAAAGATTAAATTGTAATTGTATAATAAAACGATTTTTTAAAAAGTAATAGTAATTTTAATCTTAACAAAACCTATTCGATTGGAATTGTCTTTTTAAAAATATAATCATAATTATTCTTTTTACACCTCATATCTTTTTTCTTTTTAAATGTTAAACTTTTAAATTTGAAAATATTTTTTTCCTAAAATCATAAATAAAAGAGATTTATAAAATATTTATTTTCTTTTTAATCTTTACCAAATAAGATTTTTTTTTCTTTTTTTTTAATCCTGACCAAAGAGAATTGTAGAATTGTACTTAATAATGATTTTTACTTTGAAAGATTAATGATAAATATGATACTGATATTGAAAAAGCCTAATCTTGAAAATGAGAACTTTTAAAAATAGTTAATATTACCTGGAAATAATTATTTGATAGTAATTATATTTTTCTTAATCCTAGACAAAATAGAATTGTAAAATATTATGTAATACTGATTTCTTTTTAAAAAATCTTAAAAACTGTAAAAGAATATCTGATAGTTGTTTTCATTTCTAAGAAATCTTAATCAAGAGGTATTTGAATCATATTTTTAAGTCATAACCAAAAGAAAATTTGTAAAAAATATTTGATAATATTTTAAGAGAGAATTTGATGATGAACATGATACTAAAAATTGTATAGCTAATGAAAGAAGTGTAAAATTAGTATTTATTAAAAATAGTAATTTTAAAATTATTTATTAGTGGCTAGAAATAATTATTTGATAGCAATTTGTTTTTTTTTTTGAAATTTTAAAGATAAGATAAATTGTTAAAGTTTATATAACAATAATTTTATTTTTCTACATCCTAAACAAAAAGGTAAAAGAGTATTAAATAGTATTTTTTATTTCAAAATTGTAAATAAAAAGAAGATTTATTAAATATTATGTGTTTATTTTAAAACAAATCCTAGCACAATAAAATTTTAAAACCTTATTCAATAAAACATTAAATTATTACATAAAAATCGTTTGATGATATCATTGACTCGATTGGCGCTATTTGACTTTCAATTTTTTTATTAGGAAAGTGTATAGTTTTTTTCTCTAATCTAAGTACAAATTTGATAGTGATTCATCTATAAACCGTGATTATAAAATAAATGTATTAACTTAAATTTATGTGTAATAACTGTCTTTTAACTATAAAATAAATCTCACGTAATATATGCAAAAATCAACCATAAAACTATAATAAAATAGTTTATTATTTTCTGTTTTTATTAAATTAAAATATCAAATAAAACCCGTTGCAACGCAACGGGCTCATATCTAGTTATCTGATAAACCTTATTATAATGTGTATTTTAATCATGAATTGAATATGGATATATAAGAAAACTTTATTAATTTGTGATTAGGGATGGCAATCAAGGACCTGGACCGCGGGCCTGGTCCGTAAAGGTTTGCTGCGGGATGGGATTGGGCTTTCATTTGATGAGCCCGTAAAATTGCGGGCCTCGCGGGACGGGAACAAAACGGGACGAGACGAATGCGGGATGGGCTCAAAACGGGACGGGACGAATGCGGGACGGGCTCAACCCGCGGGATCTTAAAAACCCGCAACCATAAGTCTTTATTTCTGCTTAGTTTTGTTTTCAGTACTATAAATTGCTTTATTACTTTGTGAGATTTTCTTCTTTAAATTGATGAGTTTTGTTTTTAGTATTGTCTAGTGGTGTTTTAAAAAAAAAATGGTTACAATGATGTTGTTAAAGAGCTATTGCTTGTTCAAGAGCTACTGTTTGTTCTTTACACGGCTCGAATTGAGCGTTTGAGTTACTACAAAATCTTGTTTCTACACTCTAAGTTCAACAGCTTGGTTGAAAGAGAAGAAAACACTATTAGTATTAAGTTAATGTTGCTATGCAGAGACGTTGATTTACAAAGAATTAAACAAGGAGTATACTTGAAATAGTTGAATTTCACAATTTAAATGGTTCTCACTTACTTCAAGACCATTAAACCGACGAGTGATCACATTGGATGTTGTTGCGATCGAAGTTTTTGAGTTCTCTTCAACTCCCTAACACAACTCTTCTACTTTAACATTCATGAAGGAAGCTAAAGAAGGCGTCCCGCGGGATGACCCGCGAAGGCTTATAAATTTATGCGGTACGGGACTGGGCAGCCATTCGAAAGACCGCAGCCCACGCGGGACAGGCCCGCCGTGATCCGCACGACGACGAGTCCGCTGCGGTACGGGACAAGACGGGACGGGAGAGCCCAATTGCCATCTCTATTTGTGATATTATGCTTAAATGTCTGTTGACTGCAATCAATAGGCTAACTGGACATCTAACGCGGTATGATCATTATTTACAATGTGTATTTTTTGAATTGATAAAAAAATTGTTTCTGTATATGGTGCATGAAACACATAGTTTATATTTAGATGCAAAATTGAGTGTTTTTTATTTTATTGTAACATTTGATTACTAATATAGTTAAAAAAATAAAAGGCCATGTTTTTATTCTTAATAATGAACTCATTATAATATTCAAATAAATATATCACATTTGATTACTAATAGTTAAAAAATAAAAGGTATTCTTAATAATGAACTCATTATAATATTCAAATAAATATATCAAAAAATTATTATTATTATTTTTGTGGAAAAGCGATCTCTTGATTTGGGCTGGAAAAAGCGAATTCTGGTTTTGGCTTCGATTTAGACAAGAAATTACTGCTTACTGTACCTGGTGGAAAACATCGTTCAATTTTGATAAGAAAACAAACTTTCGGAGAGAACACACAATTTTCTGCTTATAGCAAGAAATGAGATATTTTAGTTTTGGCCGGAAAACATAATTTTTGGCGGAAAATACAGTTTTACGAGTTTGACAAAAAAAACATGATTTACTATTTTTGTGAAAAAACGTGATTTTTCGATATTAGTGAGAAAGTGAAATTTTGGTTTTGGTAGAAAAATATGATTTTTTTTTGTTTTCGCGAGGAAACGAGAATTTATGTTTTTGGCGGAAAAATGCGATTTACGGTCAAAAGTACGTATTATTTATTTTAGATAGTTATTTTAAAAAAAAAACTATGCTCGTGAAGCGTAGACACCAAGTGTTTAGTACATGCACACATCATGAATTCATGTTAGGGTTGCTAGATTGTAATTATAATCTTGAGGTTTAACCAGGAATGGAAGTTCGAAGCCAAGAATGTAACACAACACAACTTTATTGTTGAATTGAATGTGTACGTGGTTAAACTAAAGAAAGATCATACAGAACAAGCTATGAAATATCAAACGATCAGTAGAATCTACACGAAGCTTATCGAAAGAAGAATTAGTAATGCTGTGGAGTTAGTTTGAATCCAACTCCAAGAGCTGTTTATTAATCAAATGGAGAGTTGTATTTGAAGAGGAAAAGCAAGTGCCTTAGATGAAGACAGACGTTTCAAGGACAAGTCTAAAACCGTTGAGCCACGTGATATGAGACATAGAAAAGCATGCTGCTTTGCGTGAAGCATTGACTGTGGGGGTTATGGTACCAATTGGATTAACTCTACCTCCTATGGTTAGTTAGTTGTTGCTTTAGGTTAAAAGCTCCTGCCAGCAGTATATGAGCTTGGGTGTGTGCAGTGTGCTCAAAGAATATTCAAAAAGAGAGGAAATGAAAAGCGAACAAACACGTACACCCTTCATCTCTGCGGTATATGGCGGTGTCGCCGGAGCTATTTACGGCGGTATAGCAGGAATGTTAATGCCCCCACTGGTCCGGCCTTGCTTAAAAGTCCTAGGCGCCCCACTGAGTCGAGCTCAGGTTTTGTTCATAAACCCTAAAAACCCATTTTCCAAAGTAATTTCATTTTCTAATCATCAAAAGAGAATTTGGTTTCTGTGAATCAGTGTGCTCGTATGGGTGCTCGGGAGTTTTCAGCATTTACCGCTGCACTGTTTGGATTTGAATCCATTATGAGAGGCAAAGATGATCTTACGTCTCGGTAAAGTTTCATTAATTCTTTCCATACAATTGCTTTTTTTTTATCCTGTTTATGGCAGTTTCCTTGGCTGATAATCTTCGCTAATGGATGCTTTCTTTGGTTGATACTGATTTGATGAAACCCTGCTTTGTGTTTTTTTTTTTGTGCACACCCTGGTTTTATGTTTTGAATGTATATTTTATTACACGCAAACTTTGTTTCTGATTTGGGTTTTTTGACAACTTTGCAGATTGGTCTCAGCATTAGGTGTTGGGTTGGCATACTCTTTTGTGAAACAAGGCTTGAAAGTACGACCTGCACACGCACTCTCCTACGCTGCTGCTTTCACTGTTATGTCAGGAACAATGTTTAAGGTGATTTGATTGATTGTTCATTAATCAATACAAAGATTATTACATCCTCTTCTTACTTAACACAATTTTTGTTTCCTTTAGATGAACAAATAATCACCAGGAGCAAGGCTTCTGATACGCGATCATATCCAGATTCCAGAGGTTTGTATACAAGCTTCTCTACTCTTACATTGATTCAAATATATGAATTTTAATCCAACCATGCTCTGTTGTTTCGAGTGCAGGTACTGCAAGTGAGGAGAGCATTAATTTGACCCCTACCCTTTTGTCTTTATATGATGGTGGCGGTAACTTAAAATCTTGGAGGTGTAGTTTGTAGAAATAATCTTGCCTAGTTTGTAATAATAAACCTAAGACTTAACCACCTATGAAAATTAGAAGCCAACAACATAACTTAGTTCGTTGAAATTCTATGTCTGCTCAAGTAAAAACAACAACATAACACAACTTTACTGAAATATCAAACCAGAAACTCGTTGTTAACCTTATCTTCTAAGCTCCCTTTCGAGTAGCACAACATTTGTTACCAGTAAGATCCATACAAGGTAACACCTTATAGTAAGAATCAAACTTGATCTCAAAACTGGCGTCATCCATCTTTGTGCGATGCAACCTGTTTTTATAATGATCCCAACCCAACCAGAGACAAACGTATCTTTGATTCTTCTACACACGTAGACGATTTTGCAAGGTGATGAAGAAGACTTTGTGGTGGCTTCACGCAATATATTCAAGTTCATGTGCGTGGCAAAGATCATTTGATGCGTATATGCTATTTATATGAAAATTGTTGTGCTGAATGAGAAGTTTGATCTACAAGTAAATAGCGCAATACTGTATAAAAAACAATTCAATGGTATAAGAAAATAATCTTTTGTTAATACATATGTATAAAAATTCTAAAACATATATCTTTTTGAAACCGAATGAATACACAGAAAATTGGTAATTTTCATAAATCTTATTACAGAAACATTAGAGCAAGTCCAACGCGTGGAACGTCGGGGGAACGTCGCTCACTTTACTTTAAAAAAAATATTAAAATATTGGTCTTTTTGGATTCTGTGTCGTTATTGGGCTGAAAAAAATCCTAACTCAAGGATTGTTATATGGCGGCTTACGATTAGTTCATTTTTTTTTTTTAGGAAAACGAAAAAAGAAAACTAATAAAATAATTTAAATTTTTTTTGGAAATCGAGCATGTGCAATAACAGCGTTGGACATGGCCTTACAATTAGACATCATTATAAAGTGTTATAAATATTATGTGATGTTCATTATGGAAAGTTTTAAATTACACTTTTTTTTTAAGTTTACTTATACTCCAAGAGTTAAACTTGTTTTCCAAGCTAAAGAACTATATTGTATATTCTTGTACATAAAGGAACCATAGAATAGCAAAAACAGGTAAAGGGAATAAGAAGAATCATGACGATCATTGGAGGAGGGGCGAGGCAAGTGACTGTGGGCTTTGGAGATACGATGGCGATAGTTCGTTCATCGCTGAAAGAAGCTGTCTTTGCCAGCGCAGGAGGCGGTGTATTAGGAGCTGTTACCGGCGGTATAATAGGAATAGCCATCATTGTCGGGCGTAACCCTCGAGCCCTAGCCTCACTGAGTCGAACTCAGGTATTGTCGAGCGTGAATCGGCATGCTCTTGTGTGGGCTCGAAACTTGTCAGTAATATCTGCTGCAACGTCTGGAATTGAATCCATAATGAGAGGAATCAGAGGCAAAGATGATCTTACGTCTAGGTAAAGTTTTCATTTTTTCCCAACTCATTACTTTGACCCTTTTTATGTTTCCTTGCCTGAGCACAAACAGACTTTTTTGTTTCCTAGTCAATGCGTTACACTTTCCTTAGCTGAGAATCTTCACATATATATAGGTTTCGCTAATGCTAATGTAATTTACAAGATGTGTTCTTTGGGTGATATTGATTGATGAAACCCTCTTTTATGTTATAAAATTTGCAGCATGGTCTCAGGAGCAGGTAGTGGGTTGGCATTATCGTTTGTGAGCCAAGGTTTGAAAGGACAACCTGCAGACGCACTCTCCTTGGCTGCTGCTTTTGCTGTTTTTTCAGGAGCAATATATAAGGTGATTGATAGTTGTTCATGAATCATTACAACGAGTATATATCTTATCTTAATTACTTAACACGGTTTTTATGTATTAACTAAACCTTTTCTTGTCTCCTTTTCGATCAATTCTGAATCTAGGGAACTACAGAAAATGAACATTCCACCAGGGGCAAGGCTTCTGATACTTTATCCTATCAAGAGGTTTGAATACAAGCTTCTGTACTCGTACTGGTTACATGCATCAAATATATGAATTGGATCCAACCATGCTCTGGCTGTTAAGTGCAGGTACCATAAGATGGTAAACCGCAATTGAGGAAAGCAGTATATTATATATGGGACTGGTGATGACTTAGAATCTTGGAGGCAGTCGTAGTTTCTAATAATCTGCAACTTTTTTTTTTTTTGCTTAAAGTTATTTTGCTTTACAATTAAAAAAATAGAGACATTTTTGTTTAGTTAAATTTGGACTCTTTCTCACATTCGTAAATTTTTTCAAATAGTTACATAATTTAAAACAAAAATAATACTAAAATGTAGAAAGAAAAAGAGAAACCTCATTTGAGATACTGACAAGAATCATGAATTATATTTATCACTTACCTAGTAGTTTATTATCTCTGCTTCTTGAATCTGTTAGAGAAGTTGCACTGTATATACAAGGATAACTCGTTAATTTACTCCACCCCTAAACGAGTCTACAAGCCCCATTGTTTGAAATTTGAAAATTATGTAATCGGGTCTTGACCAATGGTCGAGGCCTATATTAACAGGTTCGACGTAGATGTTATCAGTTCTGAATTTGCATTTTTTAAGAGTTTGATTTCTTTCAGACGCTGTAATTAACATATCCTATTAAATTTTAAAAGGTAAAATTGACACTCGCACAGCACATGACACATGCGTCATTCGTAAGCTTTGTAACCCTCCGAGCGGATCAGAGACTTTGCATCTTAAAAACGGATAGGTGAGAGGAGTGAACTACAAGATTACACGCTAAGTCCTAATTTGTCCCACATCGAGTGTGTAGAGAGACGTATGATAACTAGTGGGCCTATAAAAAAAGAACAAGCGCGAAAGTTTGAGAATATGATCCTTCAGGTTTAAAGGGGAAGTGAGGATTGGGTTAATTCTCGCATGATGCGTGAAGAGCGTTCCGCTCAAACCTTTTACGACAATTGGGCGCTCCAATTTTCACATCATCTGATCCCTCTCTAGTTTCGAAACTTTTTTTTAATTTTCTTTTTCTTAATTATTTTTTTAAATTAGAATTTTATTTTTAAGTTTTCTATTACCTTATATGAAGTAGTAATATAACAAACGTAAAAAAGGAAAAAAAAAATATATATATATATATGTATATATATATAGTTCACAAAATGAACTTTTTCTTCTTGCTCCAAGAAGGGAAAAGTCGACAGAAGAAAATTTTGACATATTTCAAAGGTAGCTTCAAACGTAGAAAGTCTTGAAATCACTATATTAGATAGAAAATCAAGCAATTCAACTCGTCAGGATTTCCAGAAGCATATAAATTATTGGTTCACACACTCCAATCTAATTATATAAAGTTGAGTTTGGATCCCTCCTAGGGTGTCCACCTAGGATTCCAGATCACAAAGTCGATCACCGACAAGCTGACACGTGTCCAGTCGAGTTAAACTATGCGTTTTATTGAATTTTTATTTGGTTGGGCTTTGATCGTTACCGGTTTGTTTATGTTTTGGGCTATAGAAATTAGGTGTTTTGTGGCCCGTGAATATGTAATAGTACATAACCCTAATTTCTAATATTGTCTCACTCCTTCGATCAACGGCGGTGACGCCTGCGGTTCTCTATGCAGAGACTCTGATTTACGCTTCGTTACAAATGTTTCGTGTTCATTTCTATCCTACCAGACGTTTCAAAGCCACATTCAATGTTACTTTACTCTGTTCAAGGCGGTGATTTTAGAATTATAAATAGGTAGTCCTCTTAATCTAGAATATCATCTTCACATTTCTGATACTTTAAAAAACCAATCCCAAAAGAATGGAAACTTCATATGTTCTTCTTCCTAATTTTAAGGCTGGCTGATGTTCTTCGACGGTGGAGATCCGATTGCTGAGATTCTGGGTGTCTCCAAATGTCAAGTGTGCTCCTCCTTGATGCTCAGGTATGTTTGATCTGAAATCTCAAAATCATATATAGTGTTTCAACAATTCCGTTGACAAGTTATAACTTTTTATTCATCTCATAATTTATTCCGTTCTCTGTTTAAAACCTTTGAATTTTTTTTTCAATATTTGTGGTTTCTCAGATGATGTTAGGAAAATGTTTCAATATAGTGTTTCCTCTTAATCATAGTGTCTTCAACAATTTCAGTGACCATATCGAACTTTTTATTCATTTCAAAATCTCCACTGAGATAATCTTTTGAAACGTTTGTTGATGATTATTTTTTCCTTCTTTCATGCAGCCACTTAGGCTGGTCTCGAGAAACACTAAGAACAACCAAGTTCCTTCATTGCTGAGAGGTTACACCAAAGTCGAACCACTGAGCCTATCTGAGCTGAATGAGTACGCCATCACAGCTGAGCCTCAGGTTGTACAGAAAACTTTTATGTTCTACATTTTGTTTTTCTAAACCATGAATGTGGTTCTAACAATATTGCAATGTGGGAAACTGAATATAAACTTGATGACATCAGCAGTACCCATATTCTTTGTTTTTTTTAATATTCCATTGTATACAAAAATTTATAAGAAACTGTTGGCCTTTTGAACGTTCGCAACTCTATATTTGTAACTTTTGGTAGGTCTGGAACTTTTCATTCGATCTTACAATAAAAGACACTCAGATACAGCAAGTACATGTGTCATTAAAAAAAAGATACTGAGGATCACAGACTTTTTTTTTCGGGATCGTTAGCTTTGTCGAATTTTTAAAATAAAACTATATTGAATCTTTTATTTTCGTACATGACAACCTACTAAGAGCACAAGTATATTCATAATCATAATAGATATTATAATACATGAATGTGATCAACCCTCTCTACTCATGTGAACCTCATCAAAATATTGTTAAAAATTTGACACTATAATTTAAAAAATTGTATTAACCACTATATTCCTTATCATCTTATTCTATTAACTAAAATTATTAATAAATGTTTAATAACCCAAAAGTTCTTTTTAATCAATAGTTTAATTACAATCTAACAAAAAAAATCCATCAATGTAAAATTATTTTAGCACGCAATATATGATATCAACCAAAATACACACACTTCATAGAAATAATAAGAAAGATTTTTTAGTAATATTGTGTCTACACATTTTATTAAATGCAAATACAAAGCGTCAAGATTATGAAATGATTCACCATTTTATCACGAAACTCAAGATTAGAAAGTTAAAAAATATAAGGAAAATATAACTAAATAGTAATACATAATAGATTAAAAAACGTTTGTACGAAAATAAGACCACAATAAAAATTAATAGATAATAAAAAATCAAAATAATTGTTAGGAAAAATAGAATAAAATACAGAGATAAAAAATAAATATAAAAATAATTTTATATAAAAGAGATATGTTAAGTTATTCTAACTAAATAAATGTAGAATGTATTTTAAATATTTATGTCAAGAATTCTTAAAAAAACTATAAAAACATAGACTCACATGATGATGTAAAATAAGGTAAGAGAATGAATAAGACTTGATAACTTCAAATTAAACAAATAAATCAACAATTATACACCATTAAATCAAAACAAAATAAAAATTCAGCTAGATAATTTTATTAACCGTAAGGAAAAATGTAAGCAAAAGGGACTATTCGAAGTATACCAGCTTCGACATCAGCACCTCCCAATATGTATCGTTGGTGCATTATCTCCAAGCAGCGTAATATGTACAATCCTCGCACATGAAACGCTAAAGCAAGGTAATCAGACATGACAAGAAAATTTACAAAACAAACATGAAGCAGAAAATATACTGAACTCATATTGTCTAAGATGTATATATGAAATTTGGGCAATATTATTCTCCGTTTTCATCACACTTTGAAGCATCGGTTCCGTCTTTGATATTCTAGCAATATGCCATCCTCATTAGCTCTCCAGTCAAATCCGGACGAACAGAACTTATAAAACGTTGCAGCTTCCTGCACCTGGAAGTTAAGCCAAAATCCACAACATCTTTATATAGGTTGACATGGTTTAAACAAAATGGTTATAAAAGATCAATGAGTTGTAAAAAATATATCTCACAGACTCCTGGGGAATAAGGTAGCCACAACTTCAAAAAAAAAAAACATTCCCTAGAAACTCTTTCATTAACTGTGGAAAGTGTAGCACTCTTTTTTTTAGGTGTTGCACTCATTTTTTTAGGTGTTGCACACTCATCAAAGCTTTCCCAGCGTTCTCCAAAACCTCCTATTTGTTGTCTTCCAACACACACACACACACACACACACACACATTGTAACCAAAGCAAACAGAGAAGACAGCGTCCAAGCCAAACAGCAATATAAAATACATGAAAACCAAAAGTAGAGGTTTTTTTTTTGAGCAACTTCCAAAAGTAGAGGTTTGATGGCGTTACCTGTGGCCATGAAAGACAAGACTTGTATTCTACAAAAAAAAGGAAAACAATAAGTAGAAATGTTTAAATAAAGTAGATGTCAGGTGCTGTGGTGTAGTGGTTATCACGTTTGCCTTACACGCAAAAGGTCTCCAGTTCGATCCTGGGCAGCATCAATTATTATTTTGCATTAGACACATTTTTAAATGCTATTACGAAACACTTGATTGATTCCCTGTCTATATACAATAAAATCTCTATAAATTAATAATGTTGGGACTTTAAAATTTTATTAATTTATAGAGATATTAATTTACAAAAAAAGTTATTTAGATTTTTTCTATCTTTTCTATTTTTATTTATATATAAAAAAGAAAATATTTTATTTTACTGTATGTACATTATTTAAATTTTAGAAAATTGACTTCCATATTGTTTTATTATCTTATTTTATGTATAGTTTTATGTTTCATAGAATTGTTAAGTGGTTTTCGTTATAATTTTACTAAATATTATCAAAACGTATTGAAATGTTAAGAAAAATAAAAAATTTTCATTGTGAATATAAAACCAACAATATGATATTTAACTTGTAATTATATAAAAAGTATATATAGATAGATTATTAATTTATGATTTTAAAGGGACTATATATTTACATAGAAATTTTAAAAATATTATCATCTTACTATTTTATCGATGTGTGTTATATTTAATACATGCCGAATTTGGGACCGACAAAATTTATTAATTTATAGAGATTATTAATTTATAGAGGTTCAACTGTAGTTTGAAAAGAGTTTTGATAAAAAAAAACATAGTTTGAAAAGAGTATATTATTAGATGACCGCTCTCATCCTTCCCAGTGAATGAGAGCCCTGCTTCCTCAATTTCTGATACCATTTCTTGATTTACCTACGCAAACAATTCCATTTTCATTAACAAATAGGCCGGTAGTCTTTCTTGCTATCTGTGCTTGAAGCGATGAGTCTGCCCGCGAAATTCATCCTGTGGATTAAGAGATGCATCGAGCTTGCTTCTTTTTCTGTACAGATTAATGGAGAGCTGGCTGGATATTTTAACAGTAAGAGAGGTCTGCGTCAGGGATGTTCCCTCTCGCCATACCTGTATGTGATTTGTATGCAAGTGCTTTCGAAGCTTCTGGATAAAGCAGCTGTGGAGAAGCGCATTGGATATCATCCCTACTGTAAGGATCTAAACCTCACGCATATTTGTTTCGCCGATGATGTATTGGTATTCTCAGATGGGACTAAGAAGTCCATTGAAGGTATATTGGAAGTCTTTCAGGAGTATGAAAAGATGTCAGGCCTGTGCATCAGTCTTGAGAAATCAACCTTATTTCTGGCAGGAGTGGCTCATGAAGACAGTGTTGCTATTCTTGAACAGTTTCCATTCGAAGCTGGCTCCCTTCCGGTCAAATATTTGGGGCTCCCCCTGCTATCAAGAAAGATGTCTGTCTCAGATTATGCTCCTCTACTATCAAGAATCAGATCAAAGATTAACTCGTGGACAGCTCGAAATCTTTCTTTTGCTGGCAGACTACAATTGATTGGTTCTGTTCTCTACAGCTTAACTAACTTCTGGATGTCTGCTTTCCGGCTCCCAAAGCAGTGTATCCAGGAGATAAACAGCATGTGTTCGGCATTCCTGTGGTCAGGTCCGGTAATGTCCACCCAGAAAGCAAAAATTTCTTGGTCTGATGTCTGCAAACCAAAAGAAGAAGGTGGTCTAGGACTGAGATCACTAGAGGATGTAAACAGAGTATCATGTTTGAATTCAATCTGGCGTATCCTCTCCTCAAGATCTTCTCTTTGGATTAAGTGGATCCACAGATACCTCATCAGGAAGGGCTCTTTTTGGAGTGTTAAGGAATCAAGCTCCTTAGGTTCTTGGATGTGGAAGAAGCTTTTACAGCTAAGACCCCTAGCCCTGCAATTTGCTCGTATGGAAGTAAATAATGGCTCTTCTACATCTTTCTGGTTTGATCAGTGGTCTCCCTTGGGGGTTCTGATCACTTTAACTGGTGAAAGGGGCTGCATCTCTTTAGGAATCCCGATCAATGCCACTGTAGAGACTGCTGTGCAATCTTATCGTCGGCGCAGGCATCGGACCTCTGTTATGCGGCAAATTGAACATGAGATACTTCAGCTACGAGTGTCGGGTCTTAATGAATGTGATGATACTTGTCTTTGGAAGCGGGATAATGGAGATTTTCGGCCAGGTTTCTCGACGTCTCAAACGTGGAATATGATCCGCTTACAAGAGGCTCAGGTTCCCTGGTTTAAAGGGATTTGGTTCAAGGAAGCAACTCCTAAATATTATTTTATTGTTTGGTTAGCTGCTCATAACAGACTCTCCATGGGTGATAGACTGCTAAGGTGGAATCCTCAAGCTATCTCTACCTGCTGGCTCTGCAACTCAGCTATGGAATCAAGAGATCATTTATTTCTAGAATGCCCCTATTCCACTGAAGTTTGGCGTGGAACGGTCCGAGATCTCATCACCACGCCTCTTCCGGTTCAATGGCCCATGGTGATTCAGAAACTGGTGATTGGTTTACCAAATGAAACCTTGACCTTCCTGTTACGCTATTGTTTCCAAGCTGTGGTTTATGCTTTATGGTATGAACGAAATAAGCGCAGACTAGGTGAGACTGCCCAGTCTTCTAATCGCCTCATCTCTTTTCTGGATCAACTGATTCGAAATAGGATCTCTTCTCTGAGGAGGAAAGTGGGAAGCAAACATGAAAAAGCTATGGAGATATGGTTTGGAAGTAGATGATTCTTTCATTCTTCTCTTTTTGTTTAGACTTTTTTTTTTTAGCTCTTAAATAGCATTAGTTTGTACAAAGGTTTTTTGAAGTGAATAAAATTTAAAATTCTTTCAAAAAAAAAGAAGAGACCTCAAAGCAAAAATATTTTTGAATAGAAGCTTTATTTGCAGTAAACAAATATTACATCATATCTCAGCCGGTGTTTATCCTTAACAGTATTTTCGTTACCGTACCTAACAATTGAAATCCGAAATTATATTAGACTTTCTGGCTTTGAAAATTGTAAGAGTTGTTTTAACAACGTAGCAGACTTGCAACCATGATCTTGAAAATGAGTCGTCCTTATACATGTGCGGAATTTGCCTCTCGTACCACGTGTTTCCTTAAAAAAAGATTGAATAAGGTTAAAAAAATATTTAAGGGAAATTAGGTGGTATGGTTAAGAAAAAAAACAATATTTAGCTCTATAGCCAAATGCCCTACCATACATCAATACAACATGTATTTTATATATTAATACATTAATACCTTCATAACTGACCGGTGAAATCTGAAGATAAAAAATAATTATTATATGTCAAATAATTTGTGGCACTTCAATATCCACATCTTCTTTTTTTATAATTCTTCTTGTTAATTTTCTACAATGGTCATAATCTCATCTACAGATTAGATCAATATCATTATTACTATCTAAGTTTTGGGAATATTTTGTGATCAGAAATTTTTTTCCCAAAATTCCAGCCACAGTTACAGCCAAGGTAGCAACGAGTATCACCTGAGCCGATTCACCTCCACATCAGACAGGCGAGAAGCATCATCCCGGCCGACGGTGTTACGACTTTTTGCATCTATCTTCTCAATCCAAAATTCTCCGTTGAGTGAAAACGAAACGTGAAAGTTTGTAAGTTTCTGATTTTGGATTTGAGACGATTTTGTACTGCTTTACTTGATTGAAGAAGATGAATAGCTTTTGTAACATTTTGTTCCATTCTATATGGAATAGAAATGTAAAACATTACCTGTTATGAATGATCTATTCATGTTATATCTTGTGGAATAGTATGTTACTATACTTTTTACCATGTATTTTTTCATCTCATGATTAATAAAAATGTATTATTTTGTTGCCTAGTATGTATTATACTGTTATTTCGTTCCATTCTATTTAAGTTTAGGGTTTATATTTGGGTTTATGATTTAGCGATTAAGATTTGAAGTTTAGCATTTGGAAGGTGGGACTGAGATTTGGGTTTTGGGTTTAGGGTTTAGGTTTAGGGTTTAGTGATTAATGGCTAGGGTTTAGTTTAGGGTTTAATGATTAGTTGATAGAGTTAGTTTATGTACGATTGGGGTTGACATTAGGGTAAGCATTACCACCTTCCATAAATGCATAGCCATATCAATATTTGAGAGATATTAAGATGACATCTAGATTTTAACTATGTTTTTAAAATTTCTATTTTATATGTCTCATATAGAGTGGTAACACATCTTAATGAAATTTGAAAATTTGAGTTTATTAATGGAAGATTAAGATTAACATTGGATTATGGTTTATATTTTCATGCAATGTCTACTGAATTGTTGATAGAGTTTAGTTTAGAGTTATGTATTTAAATATTGGGGTTAGCTTCAATATTTTGTGGTTTTGAATATAATTGAAATGCTAGACCATTTCGGTGACATGAAATATTCCATTTACTATTCATATTAACAAAGTATGCGGCGAATAATGTTGTAACATTAGTTTTTTTATGTTCATGACAAAAATAGAACGGTGTCATCCACTTCATCCATATGCAACTTGCTACTTATTACTATTAAAGGTATTACTGGATCAAAGATGTGTTAAATGTTAATTTCTACATTATGTCAAAATCAATGTTATTTACTTAATTTCTTCTTCAAATATGGCTAGTTCACAAATTAGCCCAACATTTAAAGCAGTCAAATGAGAGATGTAGAATAATACTTCTGGTATAGTTATGAGGCAAGAGCTTGAAGTGCATGGTTCAAGATTTGTGATGTTTGCATCCTTATAGTTAAGAATGTGGTGTGCAGTTTCAACAACAGCCAGTTGCATACCCTCGCATATGCCAAGGAAAGATATCAATTTTTCACGGGTGTACTTTATAGCAAGAATCCTTCTTGCACTCCCTCACCAAAACCTTCTGGTTCGATAATACCAACATGACCCCGAAACAAGCAAAATGATGAGTGTTTCCTTATCACCAACCCCTTTGAATAATAACTGATCTTATCACCAACATAATTAATATACCTCTTTTTCATTGACATCAGGCGCAAGTGTGTTTCCTTCCACTTCTCTATGAACATCACCAGGTAGGATACCATTAACACCCTTAAACAAGCAAAACACTGAGTCCAACATATTTTGCACAACCCAACTTAAAACAAGCTTCTTATTACATGTTGCACAAGCTTCGAAAAAGGCCTGCAGAATTTCAGAATCCATATCAGAACTGTGAGATAACAATCTAAGTCCCACATTGGATATTAGACAAAGGAAAGTCTAATATATAAAGAGAAGTCCAACTCTAATAGTACGAGGCCTTTTGGGATGGAAACCAAAAGTAAATCCATGCGGGCTTACCTATTAGGCCCAAAGTGGACAATATCGTACTAATGTGATGATAGAGAGTTGGACATGGGATTTAGCAATCCCAACAATTGGTATCAGAGCGGTTTGACAAAGAGATGCCTAATTGTTGGGATTGCTAAATCCCATGTCCAACTCTCTATCATCACATTAGTACGATATTGT
>OVBX01002780.1:0-17121 GCA_900406325.1 Erucastrum elatum | reverse complement strand
TTATATTAATAATTTATTATATTTTTATGATATTAATTAATCTTATAGATTATAAATAACAATCTCTATATTTAAAAACATAACAAAACAAAACAAAACATTAATCTGATTGATCCATCTTGTGAGGAGTAAAATAGTTGTGATTGCATTTTGAAGCAAAGCACATTTCTGAAACAAACAGTAACAAAAGAAACATGGATCACAAAGAACTTCCAATGAACTTGAGAGAAGACAAGGTAAGCGAAGAGATCAAGAAACTGATCTCTTCACTTCCTCGAGACAAAGATTTACATGGGAACCTCTGCAAGTACCAAGGATGCTGGTATTACTACAACACTCTCCAAGCAGTCATCAACTTCCACAACAATTTTCAGCCGCAAGACACCGATATAATCCTCGCTTCTTCCCCCAAATCCGGAACAACTTGGATCAAGGCACTAACCGTCGCACTTTTGGAGAGATCTAATGATCCTCTGAACCATCCATTGCTGTCAGATAATCCTCATTCCCTAGTACCGTTCTTGGAGAACAATCTTTATCTCAAAAGCTCAGCACCGGACCTAACCAAGTACTCATCCCCGAGGCTGTTTGCGACTCACATGCCTTTGCACACCTTGAAAGAGGGCCTTAAGGGCTCTCCTTGCAAGATTGTGTTCATGTGTAGAAACGCAAAGGACGTTTTGATATCTATGTGGTACTTCGTGTGCAAGTATCAGAGAGTTGAAGTAACTAGAAGCGTTCTCGAGTCGTTGTTCGAGTCTTTATGCAGTGGAGCCACCTTCTACGGTCCGTTTTGGGACCAAGTCCTCAGCTACTGGAGAGGCAGCTTGGAAGATCCGAGTCGTGTTCTTTTCATGAAGTACGAGGAGATGAAAGAAGAGCCTCGTGTTCAGCTCAAGAGGCTTGCTGAGTTCTTGGGTTGTCCTTTCACCGAGGAGGAAGTAGAGAGCGGAGCGGTGGATAAGATCTTGGAGCTCTGCTCACTGCGTAACCTTAGCGACTTGGAGATCAACAAGTCGGGAAAAAACGTTAACGGCGTGGATTACAAGTTCTATTTCCGAAAAGGAGAGGTCGGTGACTCGAAGAGTCATCTCACTCCTGAGATGGAGAGGAGAATCGATACGATCATTGAGGAGAAACTGAGAGGTTCAGGCTTGAGTTTCTAAGAGTGTATATTGTTTTATCATATGATCTGTTGTTTTGTTTTCTGTTATGAACGGTAATAAGATTTTCACATTGTGTTACTTGATGATGACCAGACATTCTCTGGATAATATACATACTTTTATGCTGTTCAGAAAACAAAAAAAAAAAACAAATTGACAGCTGTGGGATTTGAACCCACGCCCTTTCGGACCAGAGCCTAAATCTGGCGCCTTAGACCACTCGGCCAAACTGTCTTGTTGTTTAAATTGAAAGAATTGTTTAATAAATTCTCCCTTGTTTTTGTTTGTTTGATGCTTTATGCCATCTTTCTTTCTTTCTTGTAGAAGAAGATATCAACCCTGAAGAGTTGTAGTCTGACCAAACACAAGGTTTCTTTCAGTGCTGAACAAGCACCAACAGGTATTTGGATACAGTATGGAGAAGAAAACTGTACCAATGTGTTTACTCTATTTCTAATCGAGTTTAAGATTTGGTCAAGACTCAAGAGAGATACTAGTGCCACAAGAGTATTAAGTTGGAGTTCTTGTTGTTGTCACCACCCTCTCAGCTTCTCCTACTTTGTCAGAACGTGTGACTGTGAGCATGAGTTTGTGAAGGTAAAGAGTTAAATTAATATATTATGGATTTATGATTAACCGGACAATAGAGGCTACTACTACTCAGCAAGATGCAAGCAAAGACAATGAAATATCAGAAAGCTTATCTATTAGTCATAGAAAAGAAGAAACCAATACAAATATGTTTGTTTTCAGTGACGAGTACAAACAACCCGTCACTCCTAAAAGAATTCATTATTACTTTTGAACTCATAACAACACAGACGTTTTTCTTAAAAGCAAATCTTCATATTGAATCAGAGAGAGATCTGATGAACGAACTCTTTTCCCATCACTTAAGCAGAAAGAGGAGCAGCACTCAAGAGAGACTTGGCTGGTGAAACCAAAGCAACACCTCCGTTCTCCACCTTGGAGTACTTCTTGTACACAGCACGTAGCCTGCTCTCTCCACACCTCGAATGATGCAAAGCTAGAAGCTTTGAGCATTCCCTATTAACACACAACAAAGAACAAAACTTATCAGTCTCTGCAATTAAGACACAAGAACGAAAACAGAGGATGTTGATGTCTGAAAGCTTTCACTTGTTCTTACATAATCTCAGACTCTGCATATCCTGTGTGGAACTCCAACGTCTCAGTCCAAGCAGGTGTCTTGCCCAGTGAGCATCTCGCTGTGTAGACAGCCGAAGCAGCAAGCATGGAGGGACAGAACTTCAAAGTCTCATAGTGCATCATCCCCAGCTCAGCAAGAAAATGAACCATGTTCTCCATCTAGAACACAACAACAACAACAAAAACCAAAGTCAATCTCTTTCCCAATCTAAACCGTATGAAAAAATCAAAACTTTGTACTTAAAAACCTCAACTCACCTCAGGGTCAGACATGGAAGCCTTGATAAAACGAACAAGGAACACGTATTGAGTCGGCACTGTCAAGTACCACTCGAGGTTCCCAAGGATGGTCTTCTCCATCACAAGAATCTGCTTGTTGTTGTAAGCATTGTCCGTCACATACACCAAATCATTCACCTACAACATCACATCACACCATATCAGTAACATATTACAAACACACACAAACCCAATCTTTTTGATAAAGACATATGTTATTACCTGAGGAGGCCAGATCTCTTCGTATTTGGAAGCAATAAGCAAGGCACTGATTCCCACAAGCTGCAACTCTCTCTTGGGGACAGCTTTCACAGAGAGGAACCGATCAATAATATTGACGGTGAGGTAGAGCGTCTCCAAGTTAAGCTCAAACTTGATGTGAACTTCCAACAACCAATCAACCAAGATCGCTCTCATCTTCTCGTTCATCTCGGTCTGAATCTGCATATACATCCCAGGCTGGCTCTCCTTCTCCACTTCTCTGTAAAACGAGTACATATCGTCAACGTACTCAACAGCAGCCAAGTGGTTATCTCTGTCAGACTCATCGATATCGATAATCTTCGGCTTGTTGGTCACACCACCGCAAGCAGCTTTGCTCCTAGCACTGAGAACAGACGAGTAAGTCACGTTCTTCTTCTTAGGTGAAGAAGAAGAAACCTTTGCCTCCTCCTTCTTTGGTGGCTCAACGGCTTGCTGCTTAAGCTTGATCACTAGGTTTTTCTTGGGAACCGCCTTTTGAGCTTCTTGGTTGTTGTTTCTTGGAGCGAGAGGCTGTCTTTGTGGTTTCTTCACGGCCTTGTCTTCGACGTTGTTTGGCTGCTTCTGAGCGGCGTTGGCTAGCAGCTGAGCACGGAAGCTTCGAGTGATGGGACGGTTGATCGGAAGCTGCGGCTTCCCTCCTTGAACCATGGGGACGGAAACACGGTTTCCGATGTCACCGAGCGCGCGGCGGCTCTTCACGGCGGCGCCACCGTTCTTGTTCGCGACGGGAGCACCTGTTTTCACATAAATCAAATAGAAATCCAATCAACGATCTGATCTTTCGATTCAATTCACAATCTCAAGAATACACAAATCGGGATCTGTATCGGCGAAGAGTATTCAAATCGGGAACGAGTTAGGGCAAATCGAGTTACTTTAATTTCGATTTTGAATCGATGAATTTTCAATTTAAATAAACGCNATTAAATAAACGCAGATTTTAAATCAAGATCGATTCGAAATTAACGAAATACACAAAGACGGCGAAGAAGAACAATACCTCTGACTTGTTCAGGCATGTTTGTTCTCGTCGTCGCCATTATCCCTCTTCAACAGATTCTTACTCTCTTCGTGGTGGTCTTTGGAGTTGATTTCTTTCTCTCTTGGTGAAGAAGAGTTTGTGAGAGAACTGAGAGATTCAGATCGAGAGAGCGCTTTCTTATGTAAGAGGACCCAACGGCTCGCTTCCAACGGTCATATTTTTGGTGGCTTTCGTTTATACCCGTTGGATTATAAAGTTTTAAATCTAACGGTAGAGATAGACACAGTCAAACACTACAGAAACGCGCTGGCACTGGGCCGTTGCTGTACTGTGAAATAAAAGCCCATTTAAAGGCCCAAAGAAGGTATATGAACCCTAACTAACTAACCAGAGTTAGTATCGTCTTCTAAAATCGCTTAAACCCTAGCCCCCATCTCCGTCTTCTTCTTGCCTCTCAAGCTCTTACTGCAATCAAATAGCCCCCATNNAAGCTCTTACTGCAATCAAATAGCCCCCATCTTCTTCTTGCCTCTCAAGCTCTTACTGCAAAATCAAAGCAATGGAGGAGGAGCTCCGAGTTCGTCTCAACGACCACCAACCATCCAAGATCTTCCCGGTTAAACCGAAATCAACTCCCAAACCACTCTCCAAACCGGAAACAACCGATTCACGCTACTGGTCCTCCTTCAAACCCCAATCAATCCCAACCCTCGTATCCTCCGCCGCCGCCGTCGCCTTCTCTCCGATCCACCCTCACTCCTTCGCCGTCGCTCACTCAACCACCGTCTCCCTCTTCTCCTCCACCACCTTCACCCCCTCCCGCCGCTTCTCCTTCCGCGACGTCGTCTCCTCCGTCTCCTTCCGCTCCGACGGAGCCCTCCTCGCCGCCTCCGACCTCTCCGGCCTCGTCCAGGTCTTCGACGTCAAGGAGCGGATGGCTCTCCGAAGCCTCCGCTCCCACAAAGCGGCGGCGCGTTTCGTCAAGTACCCCGTCCACGACAAGCTCCACCTCCTCTCCGGAGGCGACGACGGAGTCGTCAAATACTGGGACGTCGCCGGAGCCACCGTCCTCTCCGATCTAATCGGACACAAGGATTACGTCCGATGCGGAGACTTCTCTCCGGTTAACGACTCCGTCTTCGTAACCGGATCGTACGATCACACCGTCAAGGTCTGGGACGCGAGATCGGGAGATTCGAGATGGATCGCTGAGATTAATCATGGAGCACCTGTGGAGGATGTTGTCTATTTACCGTCTGGTGGGATGATTGCTACTGCTGGTTTGAATAGTGTTAAGGTGTGGGATTTGATTGGAGGAGGGAGGATGGTTTGTTCTATGGAGAGTCATAATAAAACGGTGACGTGTCTTTCCGTTGGGAGGATGGTGGGGTCGGTTGATGAGAATAGGATTGTGAGCGTTGCTTTGGATGGGTATATGAAGGTGTTTGATTACGGGAGGGGGAAGGTTACTTATTCGATGAGGTTTCCCGCTCCGTTAATATCTGTTGGGATCTCTCCGGATAGTTCGGTTAGGGTTATTGGAGGGTCTAACGGTATGGTGTTTGCTGGTAAGAAGAAGAAGGTGAGAGATGAGGGGGAGGAGAAGAAGGTGGTGACGAGTTTTTGGAGTGTGAGGAGTGAGGTGGAGGAGAGTAGGAGAAGGGCGTTGAGGCCGAGTTATTTCAGGTATTTTCAGAGAGGGCAGAGCGAGAAACCGTCGAAAGATGATTACTTGGTGAAGGAGAGGAAGGGAGTGAAGCTGACGAGGCATGATAAGCTGCTGAAGAAGTTTAGGCATAAGGAGGCTTTGGTCTCTGTCCTGGAAGGGAAGAAACCGGCTGATGTGGTGGCGGTGATGGAGGAGTTGGTGGCGAGGAGGAAGATGATCAAGTGCGTGGAGAATCTTGAGGAAGGCGAGTTGGGTTTGCTGCTCGGTTTCTTGCAGAGGTACTGTACCGTGGAGAGGTATTCGAAGCTGTTGATGGCGTTGACGAGGAAGGTTTTGGAGACTAGAGGTGAGGATATTAATGGTAAGGAGGAGTTTAAAGGGATTCTTAGGAATCTGAAGAGGGAGGTTAATCAGGAGATTAAGATTCAACAGTCTCTCTTGGAGATTCAGGGTGTTATTGCTCCTTTGATGAGAATTGCTGGGAGATGATGAAATCAATGTCAGGTTTTTATGTAATGCTGTTCTAGATTATGTTTCAAGTTTTGTTTTATTTCAATGGCTGGGAGATGATGAATCAATGCAAGTTTTGTTTGCTTCTTTTACTTTGTTTTATGTTACTGCTGCTATTCAGATTTTAACTATGTATTCACGGTGGACACTTTCTATACTGAAATTCTACAATGCTAAACATGGCAACAGATGAATTTGTCTTTGGAATGAGAAACAATTAGAGAAATGAACAAAATAGTATACTTTGTAAATGATAAAAAAAAATTCAAATGGTGAGAAGCATCATCTGATATTTATATCATTTGTTTTGTTCGCCTAAAATTTACATAACTACAAAGAAAAAGAAACAATACATATAAATATNATATCATTTGTTTTGTTCGCCTAAAATTTACATAACTACAAAGAAAAAGAAACAATACATATTTATATCGGGAAATCGGCCAAAAAAACACTGAACTTTGCAAGAATTGCCAAAAGAAACCTGTACACTTGTCCGGCCAATAAAACTCTGAACTTTTGTTGACTTATTTAGATTATTAAGAAACTTACGGTTGACTCGCCAAATTAGCATACCGTTAAACGAGAGTTAAAACAGCGTTAACCCAACGTTAACTATTGGCGTTAAGTGAAACGACGTCGTTTCGGTTTACACGATTTGAAAATAAAATTAGGTAGACTCTGGTTTTCGAACCCGGGTTGTTTGGTTCAAATGAGAAGGTATTTTACCACTAGGCTAGCGGCACATTCAATGTAGGAACTAACACATTTACTTTTATTTGATATTGATTTTGAATATAAAAAATTGTCTAAAAATTTAAAAGGTGTTTTCATTTCTAAAAAAAATTCCAAAAAAAAAAATTTTCATTTTAGGATTAAAAAATTCGAAAATAAATAAAAAATCGAAAATAACAAAAAAAAGTTATAAAAAAATAGAATCAGAAAATAATCAGAATCTATAAAAAAAATTTTATTTTATTATTTTTTATAAAATATGCTAAAAAAAGAAATTTTTTTATTTTTCAAATTATTTAAAGAAAAATCGAAAAAATAATAATAATTCGAAAAAAAAATAAAAAAAAGTGATAAGAAATTCAAATCTGAAAACATATAATCAGAAACTATAAAAAATAAATAATAATAATAATAATAAATAATAATTATTTTTTTAGTTTCTGATTATATGTTTTCAGATTCGAAATATTTATAACTTTTTGGAATTTTTTTTATTTTTCTTTCATTTTTTATAATCCAAAAAAATGAAAATTTTCTTTTTTTGGAATAATTTTTCAGTTTTTAGAAATTTTAAAGATCTTTGTAAGTTTTAAGATATTTTTTTATATACAATCAGTACCAAATATAATTAAATGTGTTAGCTCCTACATTGAATGTGCCACTAGCCTAGTGGTAAAATACCTTCTCATTTGATCCAAACAATCCGGATTCAAACCCCGTGGATGACATGATTTTATTTGGGAAATCGGTCAAAACGACGTCGTTTCATCACATTTCAAAACGACGTCGTTCCACTTAACACTAATATTTAACGATGTCATTTTTTCTGTTAATTTTTTTGACGGCGTGCTAAATTGGCAAGTCAACGAAAACATTGTTAATTAATTCTGAAGTCAATGAAAAGTTTGTGTTTTGTTTGGCAAGCCTATATGTCTAGGTTTCTTTTGGTAATTCTTGCAAAGTTCAGTGTTTTTTTGGTTGATTTCCCTATTTATATCCTGGATTGTAATAGTCAATTGAAAAAAACACAAGGAGAAATTTATAAACTAGAAAAGACTCGGAAGAGACAATTACTTGACAAATGATTTGATAAGAGTTAAATTGATACAGCAAGAAGGAGATGTAAATCAAGTAAAGCCTCTTAACATTCCTGATTTGTTATCAATTACATGGACCTTGACGTTTAAGATCAGAGTACGAAATATAAAGTGATACAGCAAGAAGGAGATGTAAATCAAGTAAAGCCTCTTAACATTCCTGAATTGTTATCAATTAGATGAGACCTTGACGTTTAAGATCACAGTAAGTCTTCTTGTTGTAAACGTTACCTTCACCATCTTCATATTCTTCTTCAACATCTGGCCTCCACTTGTTAACTCCTTCCCTCTCCTGTATCCTCTTCCACAGTTCTTGCGCTTCCTGCAACAAACCACACATCAAAAAGTTAATCAAAGTTATTTTGCTTTAAAGCTAACATTAAAGTCTTCTTCTTTGGTAATAATATAGAGATACCTTGATTGAAGTGATTTCGTTGAAGTTCTTTGTGTTTGGGATTCCCAAGCGACGCATTCCATATTGGTGTTTAGACTCCTTAAAATGTCTCTCGAAAGCCCTTCTCCCCTTGTAGACATCGTTTGTACATATCTCGCATTCAAATATCTACAAACATAATAACAACACACAAATTTGAGTAGTCCCATATTAGTATTAACATTGATGGTCTAATAAACATTTACTACATACCTGGCCAAGGCCATGAAGCTTGTATAGCCAGTACGGTATAGGCTTCCCGTCCACACCCATTGGCAGACTCAGTGGATTGTAAAAACCACTCTCCTCCTCTTCATCGCTTTCTACCTCTACTCGTTCCTCCTCCCCCTTGCGTTCTTCCACCATCTCTGCATACGTCAAGGCCTGCTTCTTCACAACGTTTTGCCTAGTCCTTTCGATTGTCTAATACAAACAACAAAGAAAGTTAAAAAGGTCAGCTAAAATATCTGACATGCTAAGGGAGAAAACAATAGATGTACTTCCATCAACTAACCTCATCAAGTAAGTTGCAGAGCTTCTTCACTTTGGCCTCCGTTAGTGCAATCTGTTTAGCACTGTCTGGTACCTGCGTCGATGCTTTGGCATCTCCGTTTTGTTTCCCTTTGAGCGCAGGTTTGGCAAAGTGTTTCTTATCCAGCATTTCCAGAGGCGTGTGCTGAACATAAAACAGAAATGAATTAATGGCGTTAGACAACCTCAGGCAATAACATAAGCTGCAAACAGATTTCTACCACCACTGACATACTAAAAGAACAAAATGGAGCTAATAAACAGCAGTAAACACAATTCTCATGAGACGAACTGAAATCAAAATGACTTTTTAGGAGATTAAAATCAAGTGTAAGAACCTTTGTAAGGAAGAGTCTCTCGGCACGCTGCTGCAGAGTACCACCAACTTTCAGTCCCAAAGCTCCCAGCGCCTGAATCACATAAAAAGACATATAATTAGATGAATAATTCTCCAGTGATCATAAAAAACAAGAAACATGGTCATTACCTCTTTCAGCTTTTCAGGTCCCACACCAATCAACTCCTCGGCTGTGGTGTAGTGACCAAGATCTATGACAGTATGCTCAGATGGAACAAGTTCATTTTCCTGGCCATGGTTCTCCCAGCCTACTACTTTTCCATCTGCAAATTGCTCTTCAAAATCAATCTCAACCTGCAAGAAACCCAACATATTAATTCCAAGAGCTCAAACTGCATGCACAGCATTTGACGAAACTTGAATTACGGTAGTAATAAAGCATATAATTAAAACCTTAGACAGCATTTTTTCAAGATCCTGCAACGGCTCCGTTCGCTTAAAAAAGTTGACCAAGTACTCTAGCAGAGCTTCCATGTACTTCATGTATTGCCTATAAGGACAGATGGTAAGACAAACAAGGAAAGCCATTCAGATACAGGTACGAGAAACATACATGAAGGCTTTCTAAGTATAACAAAAAAATTCAAAGAATGTTTACCTTGAAAACTTCAGTTTGCGCGGCATTTTCTCTGGACGAGAAAAGACATCAAGGTAAACAGAATATTCAACCCTTTCCCCGAATTTAGAGTTGATGTACTGGTTATACATATCATGCAAGTCCAAGTACCGACCAGCTCCTTCCTGCACAACACACAAGAAGAGTTAACAATAGTAGAAAAAGCCAGCAACGCAGAAAACAATAAGAAGCCAAAACTGAAAATTACCTCTCCACTGAACGAAATAACTGGTTTCACCTTTAGAAGTGCTTCATAGTCCGCACTGGCATCAACAAGAGGTCCAGAAGGATACTTTTTGTGATATTCACGTATCTGTAAGTTTGTAAGAAAAAGGGTCAATTTGTTGCGTATCTGATAGTTTCATCAGTGAACAGAATAAACACCAAGATCAGCTGATAAACAATCCATTCCAGAAGATAGTCCAATTGTTTCTAAAACAGAGTACACTAAACAGATGACTAAATCTCTCATTCTAAATTGAGCAAAATTCTATTTTAGAAACAAAATAAAAAAGGAGAAAGGAAGATGCAAAGAAGGATAGAAAGCAAACCTCTTTCAAACGATCATAAAACGCAGTATACACATTGATCCCTGTCCCAGTCTCCCCACCAAGCGCAGCAAACTCGTCATCCCAAGCCCCATCCTTATCTTCATAAGTCTCAACCTTAAAACCAACACAAGAATCAACGTTAGCTTTAATCACCACAAGGCATCAACTGATATACGAACTACGAGACATTTACTGTTAACAAAGAGCCTAAAGTGGCCTANGTCATCCCAAGCCCCATCCTTATCTTCATAAGTCTCAACCTTAAAACCAACACAAGAATCAATGTTAGCTTTAAATCACCACAAGGCATCAACTGATATACGAACTACAAGACATTTACTGTTAAAAAAAAAGCATCAAGAGGCCTCTATGATTGTTAATAAGCAATCAGAGAAGCCGATTCATCTTCTTGTGTAAAGATTCACACAAACATAGATTCACAACACCAACCTCCGTAGATTTCTTCTCAATTGCAAAGATTTCAAACCTGTTGAAAAAAAAAACGGAAATAGATTCAAAACCTAGCCTAAAGCTCAAGCAACAGATACGTATTATCTAATCTATAAAAAGCATAAAGCAAAGANATAGATTCACAACACCAACCTCCGTAGATTTCTTCTCAATTGCAAAGATTTCAAACCTGTTGGGAAAAAAAAAACAGAAATAGATTCAAAACCTAGCCTAAAGCTCAAGCAATAGATACGTATTATCTAATCTAAAGCATAAAGCAAATAAGCTTATGGAGAAGAAGAGAGAGGAGGAGCGTGAACTTACGAGCTTCTCAATGGTACGCATGATCGATTGAATCATGTTGCGGACTCGGTGTCCCTGTACCAATCTCTCCTTGCTCGAAGACGGCTCGGTCTGTAGATCTTTCACAACCAATCGCTCCATTCTTTCGATCTCCTCGTGGTTCGATCGAATTTGCTCGAAGAGTGTCGATGCCATCTTTCTCCGTTCTCTTCGCTCGATCGGAACCCTAAAATCGAATACGAATCTCTCGATTGCAATATTTATAGTACTAGCGAAAAAAATTGAATTGTCGTTTGGCTTCTTTAGACGGTTTAGATTTTTTTTTTTTGTCACATTGAAGGTTTAGATTTTAATTTCTGTTTTATTAGTTGTTTCGATGGGCCTAATCTGGCTCTTTTTGAACGATATGGGTTGACTAAGTCATTTGGGGCAACAAATTGATACGACGTCGGTTTATAAATAAAATTAAAGTGACCTTGTTGTGATTAAACAAGAGATGTCATCTCGGTGAACGGTTAATGGAACGGAGTTGTGCTTTAACTCATAAGTAATAACAGGACAGTCACAATAGATACAAATACAATGATGAATTACAACCTTTCTTTTTTTTTGTTCAGTTACAACCTTTCTTAAAGTCCGAATCAACATTACAAAAAAAGCAACAAACATGGATTTGATTGTACATAAATGAGCTACTAATGCAATCTCATACATTGATAGATATCTCTGATTTTATTCCACGCAACTTTGGGATTATGATTAACAAGTAATTCAAGTCTTCTAAACTATGGCAAGTTCCAATTGACGTGATCTCGATGACTCGATGCATGAATATATAGTTCCTGAGAATCACCAGGAGTGAGTACATAAATGCAAATACAACCCGTCACTACGACTAATAAGCGAATGCTTTCAGACATAATGTTCGAGTAGTTCTTCCACAATTAAAAACAACAAAGGAAATTTATAGTGAAGTTTGAAGAGTAATAAACACAAGGGAAGAAATAACGGCATAATGTTGGATGCAAAACAGGACCATCAATAGAACTAAAAAGTAATTTCAGTAGTGGAATCAGAATATCAATAAGCAAAATGAGGTACATGGTAACAAAACTTTAATGTCTTGATTCACATTTCAGTTGTTCCTCATTTTCCACTATTCTAACAAGAAAACCCATTAAAATCAACAGATCAATCAATTAAACCTAATAAGAGTAATTAAATGGTGGAATCAGAATATCAATAAGCAAAATTTGGTACATAGTCTCAAAACAATAAAGCCTTGATTCACATTTTATTTGTTCCTCAATTTCCACCATTCCAACAATAAAAAACAACGACCAAAATCAATCAAATCGACAAATAAGAATATGTATCCGACCAGATGGTTCAGCACGAGATACTGAAGGATCGAATTAGAATCTGAAAATCCCCAAACGCTGACATCTCTTAGCAGATAAAAAAAGCTCTAGCACTTAACATCCAAAAAGAGCACGACGAGTAGGGATCTTGATTCCAGATTCTAAAGCCGAAAACACCTCGAGCTGATATAAAAATCAGGAAGGAGAGTGACGGGTAAGTTAAACTAGGAGAACCCTAACTAAACAAACCCTATAAAAAATTTCGATTTAGCGCAGCTATGACTCGACACGCTTCCATTGAGAGTTTGTGGAAGGCGATCTTAAGGGATGCGCTAACTAAAAACCATAATTTCAAAAAACACAAACTCTAATTTGCTGCCAATACAGTAACATTAAGGAAGAGAAGCGAGAAAGCGATATATAAGGGAGGACAGTGANAGAGAGCGATATATAAGGGAGACAGTGTTTTAACCTAATCCAACTTCCTCCAACGTCTTTCGACCATTGAACTTAATGGCCCATTAAATATAAAACTTCTCTAAGGCCCGTTAAGATGATCATTTGTAAAGCCCATAATAACTAAACTTTCTCATTGATTGATTTAAACTAATTTTTGTAAATACAGTTGTTTAACCGACAGTACCTTTTGACTTGACCTTAATCAATAAACAAATCTCATAAGGATAACATAACATTACAGCAATATTATACAGATATTTACTTCCCAAAACAGCCATTTACCAAAATTCAAAAATATTCAGTTATAGAATACATTCCAATAATAGAATCAAATAAAAATGAAAAACCACACCCATACATATACACAACCTCATCCTCCGATCTTCTCATCATAGTCGACATGAGTCCCCACCAAACAGAAACACCCGCGAACGAAGATGCCGTGGTCCCAAAGACACAGTCGACATCGGACCTCGGCGAACCGTCTCCACTAAGAAAGATGATATCCGTGTCTTCCATCGCAGCCGGTGTACAGTTTGGATGGGCGTTGCAGCTGTCTCTCCTCACTCCCTACGTGCAACTCCTCGGCATCCCGCACAAGTGGTCCTCTCTCATCTGGCTATGCGGTCCCATCTCGGGGATGCTCGTCCAGCCAACAGTCGGTTACTACAGCGACCGTTGCACCTCCAGGTTCGGTCGTCGACGTCCTTTTATCTTTTCTGGAGCCCTCCTCGTCGTAGTCGCTGGTTTGCTGATCGGATACGCCGCTGACCTCGGACAGGTAGCAGGAGACAGACTCGATGACAAGGTGAAGGTGCGCGCCATATGGCTCTTCGCTCTCGGGTTCTGGATCCTCGACGTGGCGAACAACACTCTCCAAGGCCCTTGCCGCGCTTTTTTAGCTGATTTAGCGGCTGGAGACGCGAGGAAAACGCGGACCGCAAACGCGTTTTTCTCGTTCTTCATGGCGGTTGGAAACGTTTTGGGGTACGCGGCGGGTTCTTACACTAACCTACATAAGGTCTTCCCCTTCACGATGACTAAGGCTTGTGATATCTACTGTGCTAATCTCAAGAGCTGTTTCTTCCTCTCTATTATTTTACTCTTGTTTGTAACCATATCATCGCTTTGGTACGTCAAAGACAAGCAATGGTCCCCGGAAAAGGAAGACTCCGACGTGAAAACGAAAACGCCTTTCTTCGGGGAGATCGTTGGAGCCTTCAAGGTGATGGAACGTCCCATGTGGATGTTGATAATCGTCACTGCCCTAAACTGGATCGCGTGGTTCCCTTTTCTTTTGTTCGATACTGATTGGATGGGTCGTGAGGTGTACGGTGGAGACTCGAGCGGGAACGAGGGTTTGAAGAGGCTTTACAACCAAGGAGTGCACGCCGGTGCGTTGGGACTTATGATAAATGCGATCGTTCTTGGGTTCATGTCGCTTGGTGTTGAGTGGATCGGTCGGAAAATGGGAGGAGCTAAGCGGCTTTGGGGAGTTGTGAACTTTATTCTTGCAGTGTGTTTGGCCATGACGGTTTTGGTTACGAAGTTTGCTGAGGCTCATAGGAAAACCGCCGGTGATTTGGCCGGTCCGACCGATGGCGTTAGAGCTGGTGCATTGTCTCTGTTTGCTATTCTTGGTATTCCACTTGCTGTAAGTATCCATCTTGTCTCCTCTCACGTATTTTTTTGTTACTCTTGTAACATATCACGTTAATTTATTTTGTTGGTAATTACTATAGGTTACGTTTAGTATTCCTTTTGCATTAGCTTCCATAATCTCAAGCAGCTCTGGCGCTGGTCAAGGTACTTGAATTTCTCTTGAATTATTGATGGTTTTATAATGTTTAAAATATCGAATGTAATGTACCACCAACTCTATATATAGGGCTTTCACTGGGAGTTTTAAATTTGGCAATCGTGATACCACAAATGGTGGTGTCACTTGGAGCTGGACCGTTCGATTCGTGGTTCGGAGGTGGAAACCTACCAGGATTTGTGGTCGGAGCAATTGCAGCGGCAATCAGTGGTGTAGTGGCTATAACTGTTCTACCTTGATTAGATATTTGTTATGTGTTTTATCACCGGCCGGCTTTAGTATTTTAATACACCTATAGAGCAAGAGAGTTATTAGGCCAAGTTTGAATTATGTTTCTGTCTGTCAAAACCCTTGTAATTTTACATATATTTGGTATGGAACTATTGATTTGTTGATGTGCTAAAGTGTTGGATACTAAACTAAACACGTATAATCAGGCTAGACGATTGTTGGTTAGTTTAACACTTGGACAACACACATAATTAACACATCTATACTAAGGTCAGAAAATATGAAGAGTGGCTCTATCGCCCTAGTAGAGTCTAGCGCAGCCATCAAAAGCAAAACTCTACTCCTCGGTTTAGCTAGAGACCTCACTACTGGCGTAGGTCTATATAAGCAAGCGAGGTCTCTCCATTTTATATTTCCTTCTCCGTTAGCGGCCATTTTCTATTACCTTTCTCCCTTTTCTTCCTTCGGATTTCACAGTTCAAAAGATTTGAAAATCGACTAGCCGAATGCAGAAGTAGCAACAAAATGCTGGTCAGCCTCTGCTTTATCTCTTGAGATAATGAAATGATGCTGTGTTTAGAGACATGTGCAAGCTTTGCTATAAGCTTGTTTCACTATGATCTCTGAATCTTTAAATTAGTATTTGTGGAACTAAAGCAGAAGTAGTAATCACACCAAAACTCTCAACTCTTAAAACGTAATAATGTTTCGATCGTCTGTCTCAAACACTAAATTTTATGTGTTAATTTGTTCACACTTAGGACATGTTTATTGGGATATCCCTTAAATGAACCCTTAGCTAATATATATTTTCTTTTATAACATAAAAACATAAAAGAAAAGAGGAAAGGAAGAGAGAGAGAAGAAGAAACAAGTGGATGGAAAACAAGAAGAGAAAAAACGAAACAGAAGTAACAACATACTTCTCTCCTCTAGCCAATTGATATATGACACATCACCATAAGGGACCAAAAGGGACGTAGCTTGATTCGCTTAGATAAGGCACGTCTTTTGTGTTTTTTACTTTTTTTTCTCTTTTTTTAATCTCAAGCGACACCCTAAGGGTCAGCGATAAACGTGCTCTTAACACAACAAAGCAAGATCCGTTTTTAAAATATTTATCACAAACGAACAGAGCCAAGGCCGAGAAAAAAATTTAAACACGTGTTATGATTGTATTGGATATCGGCTGCAAAGGAGAAGTCCTTTCGCGGGCATATGTTGTGAGTGAAATTTCGGACCTCCACGTCTCCGGATAAAGATCCACGTCCTGACACGTCATCATCTCCTTCGTCTGGCTCCTCATAATCTTACTATTCTCCAATTCGTCCCTAAACCAAAATCTNCCCCCCCCCCCCCCCCCCCCCCGCTTCGTAAAAGCTTTCATGGTACTGTAGATGGCGGTTAAGCTACATCGGCCGGGTCTGGTATCGTCGAGGTACATATATCTCCTTCCTCTATTTGCTTTTCTGGGATTCTTCGATTCTATGGTCCTTATCGGTGAAATTCATTACTTATCGTGATGTTCTTGTAACTAGAATGAATTAGGTTTTGGAGCTGAAAATGAATGTGTTATCTGCTTGTAACTACCACAGTGTAGTTCAGTTATCGTCGTGTTTCCTCTGAGAAATTTATTTATTGTGTGCCAAGTAAAGTGTTGGTGGTAGTTTAATAGGTAGAGATTTGGTTGCTTCTTGGTATATACAGCAAAGTCAGAGGAAGCTATGTTAAGAGCTAGGGCTGGTCCTTAGCAAGAATTTTAATAAAAAAAAACTTTTGTTTTCAATAATTTGGTTAATTCTTAAATTTTGGAGACTCTTAGCTGAGTTTATGGAATATTTAGCTGAGTTTCATGTACTATGTTATATTTGCTTTTGTAACTATGTTATAGAACTTATTCACTACTCTCATTTGCCTTTGTGTAGCTCTTCAAACCCTTGTCTTTCCCGGATGTCCATTGGAACTTTTATTTCCTGCAGAAGAGTGGTGGTGTTGGATTACACATCGAACTTCTGTGGGAGTTCGAGGGGACGGTTGTTTGTAACATATGATGTTCTGGAAAGTAAGAAGATAGGTTGGTGTAAACCGCGGAGGAGGACGATGCGGCCTTTTCTCCTTGCATCATCTTCTGACGACG
>OVBX01002779.1:4261-18900 GCA_900406325.1 Erucastrum elatum | reverse complement strand
ATATGTGGCTAAAAGAGATATGCGATGAACTAGGTTTCAAGCAACAAGGGATCAAGCTCTACTGTGATTCTCAAAGTGCCCTAGCTCTAGCAAGAAATCCAGTCAATCACGAGAAGACTAAGCACATAGCTACCAAGTTCAATTTTATCAGAGACCTAGTGGAAACAGGGGATATCAGCCTAAACAAGATCCACACTAACGTTAACCCTGCAGATTTCCTAACGAAGACGGTACCTGGTCAGAAGTTCCAGCTTTGCTGTGAGCTATTGAATTTGAACTAAGACGACTGGAGACGCTCCAGGTGATTCAAGTTATATGATTTCATCCTCACATTACACAGACGTGAGATAAAGGAGTCAGTATATGCGTACATACAGAATCAAAAGCAACAGGGAGTATCTATAAAGAAATAGGAATCACCTGAAGGATAATTGGAACCGAGGCAGAAGGCCTGGTTCAGGTAGAGTGGCCGTGGGCCACTAGACATTCCAGTATAAAGAGACATCAACTCATAAAGGGCTTCAGGAGTATAACAGAAGCGGAGATTCAGGATGTGACAGCAAAGTAAAGCTGCATCAAACACAGTACAAGGGTGTGAGTAACAACCGTAGAGAAGTGTTACAAAGGCAACGAGTAAAGGTGCATTGATAAAGC
The DNA here is from genome assembly GCA_900406325.1 of Erucastrum elatum. Lineage (NCBI taxonomy): Eukaryota > Viridiplantae > Streptophyta > Magnoliopsida > Brassicales > Brassicaceae > Erucastrum > Erucastrum elatum. The sequence continues at coordinate 18,246 of OVBX01002779.1, read as the reverse complement.
TTAACTGAAGAAGGTTGAAGTGCGTCTGTGATGATAGGTTCTTGAGCTACATTGAGCGTGAAGTCAAGAAAGGGATCCCATATGGAGATTAAGTTCAACTCACATTCTCAAAGTGTGATCATATCTGTGAAAGACACTGAGGAGAGTTATATCAACATAAAATAAACACGTCAACCACGAGTTTCGAGTAAGAAGTCTTACTCTGTCACGGAAGAGGTGGAGTACAGTGATAACTCCACGAGGTCAGACGAATGACCAGAAAATCGTCACAGCGTCCTGAATCAAATCAATAAACATTGAGAGAGTTCAGATCGAAGAAGCTCAGTAACGAGCGACGAGGATTGAAAGGAGATACATACCTCGAGTCACCAAAGGGGTGGAGCGTTCTAGAACAGAGCTCAAGCAGGAACTCCCAGGCGTGTCGAAATTGGGGGAACGACCTTCGATGGAGACATGCAAAGGGAAGAAGGAACACATGTCAGTAAATAACTCAAGAAAAGGCGTTAACTTTTCTCTTTTGCAGATGATCCTAAACCCACAAGCTTAAGGAGATTAGATGTACCTTGAGGAGGACAAGACGCGGAGTGAAGTCGATTCGACGAGACTGACGAAAGTCTCCCTCAACAAACGGGGCCAAGACCAGGGTGTGGTGGAGGTTCGCGACGGGGAGGGGGGAGATGATGAGAGAGAGTAAACCTCTTCGATGGAATGGCGTGAGCTCGGCGTAGCTGACGCAGATCAGAGATCCTTCACGGACTGAGCCGAGACCATTTCGATGGTGAAGGTTCGCGAGAAGGAGAGGAGAGAGAGTCAAGATCGACTCTTTGAAACCACAAAAGACAAAGAGACAAGAGAGTAAAGCTGTCGGCAAGGGCTTTCATCGAGATGGGCCAGCATTGGGCCTCAGCCAATCTGGTGGACATTTGTGAGGATAGATTGGGCTTCGGCAATACTGATGGGTCAGAAGTAATGCCATTCTCACTCTGGGCCAAGGACACGCATGCCCACTCCAGCAGCAACACCTGATCACATATAAACATGTTGTTAGTATGATGATTTGGTTAAGCTGTACAACACAAGCAGATTGTTACAGAACAAGCAGCAACAAGTATTCAGATTAAGGTGAAGAGCAAGAGAAAGGAAACAACAATAGTAGATCAATAGCTTAGGCTTAAGTCTAGTTGATTTAAGGAGTTTGTTGTATTCTCTTGAGAAGTGATTTGATACTTGTGTAACAAACCATCTAGAGCACCTATTGGTGTTGCTAGTATCTCTTTGATCTAGTGGATTTTGGGAGCAAAAGTTCTTCCACTAGATGTACCGCGCCGAAGGCTGGGAACTCGTTAAATTGATTGTGTCATCTACTTTCAGTTATAACCTAGATCTAGAGTTAACTTCAAACCTAAGTAACCTGAGCTAATTATCTCTACAAACTAGAAGTTTGATTTTGTTTAAGACGATTATGTGAGTTTGTTTATGTGACTGCATAACGGAAACGCATGTGTTAATTCAAAATTCTACTTCGTTACATTTTATATAAAAAAAAAGTTTATATATCTTTAAATTTATTATTTCCATAAACTGAAAACAAAAACTAAATAAATATGCTTGATCATCAAATCTCTTCTACTTATTTTTCGATCATTAAGAGAACCAGGACTGGGCTATATGCATCGAATTCAGTACGCAATGCAACACAAACTTGGTGCGAAAGCTATGCATCTGTGTCTATAACTTTATAAGAGATCCAATATTCTTATAGCATTTTGTATTCCAATGTTTTCTGATTTCCACGCTCACGTTACAATTTCAATCCCTATTTGAAACACAAACCTAGACACATCCATACGGCTGCTTGTTCTTCTTTTATGTATGCAACTTCCATATTTAATTATATAAATTTGAGAAATGTATATTACTGTATATATGCTATTTAACTCATTATTGTCTCCTAGTTAAACTATTCATCCTAAAAATTGAAAATAAAAATAAATATTTAACACTACGATTTTAATGGTATACTATTTGTAAATAAACAACACTACTCCATATGTCTGAGTACACACGTGAAATAAACAAAAATGGAATGGACGACCGACCGCAGTGTTGTTTTGATTTTATATTTGTTTTGGCCATTGTTATGTCACCTTTGATATTTTGTCATACTATTTAAACTATGCCCTAGTTAAACTGTTTCACTACACTGGAATCTAAAAACAAAAACAAAAACAAAAACTTGAATATCTAGATTTGATCTCAGATGGTACAATAGTGTTTGTATTCATTATTTAGGTTATTTATTGACCGAACAGAATATCAATTCAAAGCTATAAAACTGACTTATGATCCAAATTCATTGAATGAGAGATGTATGACCCAGAGGAATCAAAATACGGAGAAAAATAAATGTGAAATGTTTGTGTATTATAAACAAGCGGTGTATTGATAAAATCCAAGTCAGAGTACGAGAGCCATACGATGAGTGGAAGCGAATAATTGGATTTTATTAGCGTTTCTATGCCCAGTGACTTTTTTTTTTGAAACAAATTATATGCCCAGTAACTTACCGTATACAATTACATAATAATGCAGCTGATGAAAGAAACAGTTGATCAAAAAATCTCTTCAAGGGACCACATTGATCCATTGTCCGTGAACTCATTGTCATGATAAGAAAAGAGGTCAAAGTATAACCTTTTTCCTTTGAGCACATAAACGTTTAAATGGAAACGAAATCTATATGATTTTCAAATGACAAAACACAAGTCGTGGATTCATTTCACTTTGTCCCGCACTTAAAAGTTTTAACTTTATTGTGGTGGCCTGTAGCGTAGGTGAAACAATTTCTCGTCGTGGCCGTGAGGATGATGCTATATTAACTTCAGTTGTGAATTTGCGGCCAAAGCGTTATAAAAATTATGTATTTTATGTCTGTGTGTTTGAAAACATTCGAGACTGTAAATTTCGAACCTAAGAAGCCTACCGTCTCTAGGATTGTCTGCATAGAGAACTATGATCCTAGTTGCAACTTGCAAGTATATTGACCTCCGTTTTTTTTTTCTTTTTTTTTAATTGACCTCCGTTTTCCTTTTGTATTGTGAGCAGTAAGCTTATCACTGTTTTGTAAGCAGTAAGCTTATGAGGATCTGCCAAGTGGTAGAGGTCTACGGAAAACAAGTATAGTTGAAAGTTGAAACGGACGACACATTTAAAATCGTCGCTTTCATATTTGTAGTCAAAGTTGGGTGTGAAAAAGACTCTTTAACTGGTATCCGTTAGTCAACTTCATTAATATTTAAAACATCTTATTAGGCCTACATCTTATTAGGCCCACATCTTAAATAGTGATGCTTGAATCAATATATACTGCACAAACCTTATTTAATTAGTTCACTCAATGTCGTTATGCGTCCTATAACTTGGTCATACTGACCACTTTTAATTATAGAAACAGTACATATAGTTTTTGTCTTTTGTAGATTTACTTAAGTGTATCAAACTCAAACATGTACATAAACTAATAAATTATGTTATATCCCGTAATTACGTAAGTTTATTGGTCAGAAGTACGTAATTTTTAGGCATATTATATTATTAACATTGAATACTCTCCAAGCACACATATGAAGAAAATTAATTAAAAAAATCTATTACCTCTATTTAATATTTATTTTGATTGACTAATATCTTTTATCATAAAGAGTGTTATTTTAATACTTTTTGTTAATACACAAAGAATATTATTGTCAGAATTTCTCTTTAAGTAGATGATTTTCCAATATAATAACTTTTTGAACTTAAGAAAAATGTACACCAAACTAATGAATTTCTAAGGTATTTTATTAGGTTACAGATTTAAAAAAGTACAAATAAAAACTTAGGTTCCATTAAACTGAGACTTAATGTTCTTATAGTTTGTACAAATTGAAAATTTGAAAATTCTTCTAAAATCTAATGTTTCTTTTCGGGTAGCCTTCATACACCTAGTGTTAATCTGTTAGAGATTGAAAAATTATAAGCCTAGTTCAAAATACAAACTTTATTTTAATATTTATTTAAAATTCTCTACAAAACCCTTATACAAAATTTCAAATTTGAAAAAAAAAATACTCCCCTAAAAAACTCCCAGAATAAGAGAATTAGTCATGACAGGAATTTAAATGACATTGACTTTAGAAAATGCTTTTCTACTGGCGTAAGTAAGAGCTGATATCAGAAATGCCAGAAGAGAGAGCAAAGCTTTATTTGTTGTGTAGTCGTTTGTCTCTCGCATCCCATTTTNCTCTCTCTCTCTCTCTCTCTCTCTCTCTCTCTCTCTCTCTCTCTCTCTCTCTCTCCTCTCTTCATCATTTTACTTTCTATAAATCCAAACTGATAAACAAAAGACTTTTGTCACTCCATCAACATCACTTGCCTCATAACTCCCTCCCACAATAACTCCCACTTCGTATTCTTCCTCCATTTTCTCTCCTTCACTTCCAACAAGCAAAGAAACAAAACGCAGAAAAAAAAAGAATGAGTTCAAGAGCGTTCAGAGCAACACCAGATAACAACTACTTGGTCCCCAGGAGATCTAGAGACCAACAAGACACCAGTCCTGACCGGAACCGTATCTGGACCGAACCTCGTCATAAACCGATTTTTAACCGGAAAGTTCCCGTCATCTATTATCTCTGCCGGAATGGTCAGCTCGACCATCCTCATTTCATGGAAGTCACTCTCTCGTCTAGCGATGGTCTCTACCTCAAAGGTAACATTTTCACATTTTTTTGTGAACTCTTTTGATAAATGTTACATCTTTTCTTGACCCGTAGCCATGTCCATAAAAAGAAAAAGTAGCTTTTTGAGTTCAAAAGGTTTTGAAATGCTTTGTTCTCTTTGGCTGTTTACTCTTTATCACTATTACTGGAACAGAACAGTAATAAAGCCGGCAACTTTTCGAATTGTATCTTCAAAAAAACTCTCATTTACTCATAAAGTTTAAAACTTTTAATGTTAATTCCAATTTTTATCAGATGTGATAAACCGCTTGAATGAACTTAGAGGGAAAGGCATGGCAAGTCTCTACTCTTGGTCTTCCAAAAGGTAACGCTTTCTCCTCCACCGTCCAATCTATTAAATCCTCTGTTCCGATCATCTGAACACTATTTTTTTTTTTAATCTTAGGAGCTACAAAAATGGATTTGTCTGGCACGATTTATCAGAGGAAGACTTCATCTTCCCCGTTCAAGGTCAAGAATACGTTCTCAAAGGCTCTGAGGTTCTTGATTCTTGCCTTCTCTCAAACCCTAGGAGCATCCTCGGAACGACGTCGTTTAGGGATCCGAGATCACTAAACCCAGAGAAAAACTCCGGCGACGATATCCCGCCGGTGGTACACCGCCGGCGAAACCAGTCGTGGAGCTCTATCGATCTCAGCGAGTACAAGGTGTACAAAGCACCAACCGAGTCTACCGCCGAGTCGACTCGGAGACTCGGCGCGGACGCTGCTACGCAGACGGAGGAGCGAAGGCGGCGGAGAAAGGCGGCGAAAGAGGAGGAGGTGGAAAGTCCGGCGAGTTACGAGCGTCATCGGAGCACCGAGCTGAGCAGAGACGAGATCTCACCTCCGCCGTCGGATTCGAGCCCCGAGACTTTGGAGAATCTGATCAAAGCGGATGGACGGCTGATACTGCGTCAGGGAGAGAGCAGTGACGATCATCGGACGGTGGAGACTTTATCCAGCGGGAGGATGAGAGCTTCGGCTGTGTTGATGCAGCTGATCTCGTGCGGTACGATGTCGTTTAAAGAATGTGGGCCTGTCTTGTTGAAAGATCATAGGCTGTCGTTGACAGGGCGTAGCGGGTGCACGGTAGCGCGAGGAGCAGGGGATAACAACGGTTTGGAGAGGGCAGAGAAGGAGTTGGAGAGTTTTGGGAGGGTAAAACTAGAAGATAAGGAGTATTTTAGCGGCAGTTTGATTGAGAGCAAGAAGGAGCTTGTTCCTGCTCTGCAAAGATCTTCTTCTTACAATGCTGACAGGTAAAAATTAAATGAGTTAATGGCTTTGAAAACGTCCAGCAGTTTGCTTGGCTTTATATGAAACGGCATGTAGTCTTTTTCGCTTTTTGTTATATCAACTTCCCGTACGTGACAAATGGTAAAAAGTAAAGAAGTACGTTTTGTTGTGTCTTTAAAAACGTGTCTTCATAGTAGATTTATCTTATGAAATATTTTGGAATGTTATAATACTAGTTCAATAATTCATTATGTATTAGGAGCTCAAAAATGGGACCAACGACTGAGAAGGACGAAGAAGAGGTGGTTCGAGCTAAATGTATTCCGAGGAAACCAAAGTCGATGGCTCTAAGGAACAATGGTGTGCATCAGTAACAAAAAATCTGCAAATAAACGGCACTGAGTCTGACAAGCTTATTGTGGGGTTTAATAACAAAAGAAAGTAGAATAGAGAGTGATGAGTAGCTGTAAGCATTGTGATATGTGTAGGTAACCCCAGTGGGTGCCAAAAGTTTAAAGAGTAAACATGATGGGTACATATAAAAATCTTGTAGTTTGAGCCTAGTGTACTTTGAGGTTAATTTCAGACTCGTTTGTTTTACCTCAATTATTGGGAATCTCGCTTATACATTTCAGTTAGATTCAATTGACAACTCCGTTTGTAAATAATATTTTCTACAGTTTAGCCTATACTTATATATTACAATTTGAGTAGTTTGGCGTGAATTATTAGGGGAGTCAAATATTTGTTCTGGAAATTACATGGAAATCATAGTATATATGGAATAAGTGTCATTGAAATGTGGTCAAGTGATATTTGTCCTTGAGATTATAAAACAGCGAGTCAGTGTTGGGGTGGTGTCTTGAAGTTACAAATTTATAATTCAGAAAAAGTATATATTTTATCTGACTTCTAGCTTATTTGTGTGAGACTTAAGAAAAGAGAAAACTTTGACTGAATAATACTTTTCTCATTATTTCAAATGAAGATGATTATAACTCAATATAAAGAATTCAAAGAAGGATTTAGATATACTAGACTACACAGCTGTTAAAGCAAAAGTTGATTAGCCATCACACATAGAAAGCAGCGGAGTATAACGGTTAGAGATAAGGTTCTTCGTACTCCTCTTCTTTCCTCTGCAACGGGATAAAATCACCTTCTGAGACAACACTTGAGAGAGATGAGTCTTGGGCTCTTCTTGGGTCTTTCTATTGTGGGCCTCTCGTACACTCTCCCCTCATACTTGGAGTGAGTGGTCCTGCCACACCAAATTTGCTCCTAAGATCAACAAAAGACTTGCGAGAGAGCGGTTTTGTAAAGATGTCTGCCACTTGCAGGTGAGCAGGAATGTGCCACGTTTCGATGAGACCCAAAGCAATGACGTAATGATAATCAATATCAAAGTGTTTTGACCGCTTATGTAAGGCTGGGTTGGTGGTGAGATAAACAGCAGAGAGGTTGTCACAAAGTAGTAGAGTAGCTTCAGCTTGAGTAATATGAAGATCACGTAGCAGCTGAGACAACCAAGTAATCACTAGTGCTGTGGTAGTTAGCGCTCAATATTCAGCCTCTGTGGACGACCTCGAGACTGTTTCCTGCCGTTTTGCTGACCACGAAACAAGATTAGGACCGAGAAAGGTACAGAAACCAGTTGTTGATCATCTTGTATCTTGACACCCAGCCCAATCACTGTCGCAGAACGCAAGAAGAGACATAGTCATGTCTTGCTTGATGTGCAATCCCAGTTCTGAAGTACCTTTCAGATATCTCAGGATACGTTTCAGAAGTGCAAAGTCTAAACCTGTGGGAGCATGCATCCTTTGACAGACAAAATTCACTGCAAATTGAATATCAGGTAGAGAAATATTGTAGTTTCCCTGCCAAGCTTCTGAAGTAAGTTGGGTCTGAGAAGAGACTTGAATCCTGATTCTCAATACGCTGAGGAAGAGGCGTGGGCATGGGGTTGCAATCTTGCATCTGAGCCTCAGTGAGAATGTCCTCTGTATACACCTTTTGATGAAGAAATATGTCGTTGGGATGAGTGACCATCTCTATGCCAAGAAAGTAGTCAGGAATCCCCATATCTTTCATCGAGAACCGGCTTGATAGTATATCAATCAGTTCTTGCACCAACCTGTCATCGCTCCCCGTCAGTAGCATGTCATCAACGTACAACAACAGAACCATAGACTGATTTCCCTTGTGATATGTGAACATAGAGGGATCCGCTTTACTGCATTCAAAGCCATAATCAATCATAAAGCTACTGAATGTATCAAACCAAGCTCTAGGAGCTTGTTTGAGTCCATACATAGCTTTAGTAAGCTTGCACACATACTCAGGTCGGTTTGCATCAACGAAGCCTTCAGGCTGATACATGTAAACATGTTCCTTCAGGTCACCATGCAGAAATGCACTTGTGACATCCAGTTGTCGAATATGCCACTTCTTTGATACAGCAATTTGTAGCATCAGACGGATGGTTGCAGTTCGCACTACTGGACTGAAAGTCTCTAGGTAATCATAATCTGCCTCTTGTTCGAACCCTCTTCCAAGAAGTCTAGCTCTAAGTTTCTTCACAGTACCATCAGGATTTAATTTTCTGTGTAGAGCCACTTACTTGTAATGATATTCATATCTTCTGTGGGAGGGACCAGTGACCACGTATCCAGCATATAGATATTCTCCATTTCCGTCATCACAGATCTGTTCCAGCCAGGGTGCTTCATAGCTTCTGCAATGTTCTTGGGAAGGCTTGTTGATCGTTTTGATGCAACCAATGCATATCTCGTGTTAGGTTTATGAACTCCAGCCTTGCTTCTGGTTTGCATCGGATGAGCGTTGGCATTGAGATTATTGTCTGCAGGTGGAGCCACTTCAACTTGTGCTACGGGTGGGTGTGGTGCTGCTTCATTGACTGGCGGAGGTACTGGAGCAACAAGAGGTTCTGCAGTGGTGTTCTGATGTTGCGGTGCTGCCAAGAAGCGAGTAATTTGCTCTTGCTCCTGAGGAATCTCAACCGTAGCTGTTGTAGTTTGCCATGCCTTCAGTAAACTCGTTTCATAACGTGGTACCAAATGTTTGTAACCTTCCTTGAACGTGAATAACTCTTCATCGAAAATCACATGTCTTGAGACGTAGATTTTCCCAGTGGGTGGGTAGAGGCACCTGTACCCTTTGTATTGGTTGTTGTAGCCCATGAAGACGCACTGAAGGGACTTGAGTTCAAACTTGTGAGCCTGATGAGGTCGAAGGCAAGATAAGCAAGCAGAACCGAACACTCTACGCACTTCATAGTCAGGTTTGTTTTTGAATAGTTTCTCATACGGACTTATGTTCCCCAGAACCACCGAGGGTATAATGTTGATGATGTGATTGGTTGTAGAGAACGCTTCAACCCAAAGATGCAGAGGAAGATGACTGTGGAACATCATTGATAACCCAAGCTCCACACAATGTCTGTGTTTTCTCTCAGCCAAACCGTTCTGCTCCGGGGTGTAGGGACACGAGATTCTATGTTGAATACCTTTGTCTGAGAGAAACTTCCTCATCTGTTGATTAACAAATTCTCCTCCACCATCTGATTGAAAATCTTTAATTGTTGTATCAAACTGATTTTCTATAAGCTTAACAACCGCTGTAAATACTTCACAAAACTCTGATTTTTTATGGAGTGGATAAAGCCACGAAAATCTCGTACAATCATCAACAAAAATTGCATAAAATCTGAAACCCTGACTTGAACTGATAGGTGAAGGCCCCCATAGGTCAAAGTGGATCCTATTTAAAGTGAAATAAACATGAGAACTAGACTGAAAAAACTGTAATCTTGAACTTTTCCCCATCTGGCAAGGCTGACAAACAAGGGTGGATTCTGCTCTTTTTGACTTGAATATCCTTGCTGGTTTGTAACTGCTGAAGTACTCTAGAGTTTGAGTGATCCAACCGAAGGTGCCACACTTCTTCAGTCGCTGTCTTCTGTCGATCGAAGAAATAGACTTCAAACTCTGAGTTCTTCAGCATATATAATCCTTTACTTCGAGCGCCTTTTGTCACCACTTTCCCCTTATTGAGGTCAATGAGATAAACATGTTTAGCATCAAAACAGACACCACAGGGGTAATCCTCACATAACTTAGAAACTGAAAGCAACGACTCCTTTATATCTGGACAGACAAATACTTCGTTTAAGGTCACAGTACCTGTAGCAGAGGAAATGGTGGCTTTACCAACGTGAGTGATCGGGAGGTATCCTCCATCACCAACCATTACTGCATCTCTTCCTTCATATGGATGAACGCCCTGGAGGTTGTTTGCTGAGGAAGTAATGTGGGCTGTAGCTTCAGAATCTGGGTACCACTCCTTATCGTCTGAGACGTGCAGGGAAGAGAAGGCTTGAGAGGGTTGAAAGTTGTTGTCTAATCTGTTGTAGCAGTTGATGGCAGTATGCCCAACACGACCACATATTTGACAAACCAGCCTTTCTCCTTGCGTGTTGTTTGTTGTTTGAAGACACCTCAATGAAGATGATTACAACTCAATAGAAAGGATTCAAAGAAGGATCTAGATACACTTGACTACACAGCTTTTAAAACAAAAGTGGATTAGCCAGCACACATAGAAAGCAGCAGAGTATAACGGTTAGAGATAAGGTTCTCCGTACTCCTCTCCTCTCCTCTGCAACGGGACAAAATCACCTTCGGAGACAACACTTGAGAGAGATGAATCTTGGGCTCTTTTTGGGCCTTACTATTGTGGGCCTCTTGTACAATTTGTACTTTTGTGGCGTCAACACAGATTTTAAATTGTAGCATGTATAAATATTTTAATAATCATACCAAGAGAAATTTCAATAACCAACAATGTTGTCTTTTGACTTCGTAAAACTTAGAAGTTTCCATTTAGCTATATCTAGAATTGTTCAATAGCACTGCTTTTCAAAGTCTTCTTTCATATACATCATAGTAAAACAACCCCACAATAGCATTTACTAAAGTGGACATCCATATCATACTTAAGAGATTAACCATGCTATCAAATAGTGAAACAAGGACAACAACAATCACTGACTAAATAACATTAAGGATATAAACATAAAACTTGTTTGGTTTTTAGTGTCAAGATTTTTTTTTCCAGCTGCCGAAACTGAGATGAAATATGTAGTTATACAGTTATTAACATATTATAATTCATCTATAGTAACTAATTTGGGCTAGATTAGATCCTAAGATTCTTGATATAGTATCATAGATCGGTTGACCAACTAGGTATATATTGCTAGATATAAATAGATGGATCAATCTTCTTTCTCTCTCAAATTAGACCTTGCATATTTATTTATTGCATTTTAAATGCTTTATAGCTATGTTGAATATACCAGCTGATGAAGTTTGAAAGCTTGAACATGTTTTGTTTCTTGTTGTAGTGTTTTACTGAAAGGAGTTTAATACAGGGGCGAAGCTAGGAATTTTATCTAGTGGGTGCACTATTAATAAGGAAGGAAAATAAAACATAAGAATGGTTCGAACCTGAATTTTTGGGGGTGCACAATCTAAGTTTTACCATCTGATCTACAAAATTCTCAATGATTTTCTTCACAAATTCTGAGACATATATATTATCACGTGTGCACATGCACACATAGTACATAAGGTGGCTTCGCCCCTGGTTTAATATATCTTGGTGAGAAGCAGGGTGTTCACACACCCACAGTGATCAATAATTTTTTTTGGGTTCAAATCTCGCATATGGTCCTGAACTTAGTCTTTGCAGAATTTTTGTATGTAGTGTGTGTATAAAGTTTTGTTAAAAAGACCACTTGTGTGATAGTGAAAACATAACATGAAGTTGAACAAATAGTTAGATGGTAAATTACTGTATACAAACTAAAGGATGTGAAATGTAATGTTTAGACAAATTATTACCATAGATACACATAAATGAGAACATCATTGTTGTGAATTAAATTTTTAATTTAATAGTTAACTAGATACCAATCCGCCCTTTTAAAAGGCATATATATTTTTGTTTTATAATTTTTAGATTTAATTTTTTATATTTGTGTATTTTTGTAATCAAATCTGTGTTTTTCTTTGATTATCATATTTGTATTTTTTTTAAATAGTATAATTGTATTAAATTTGTCATGTTGCTTTATCATCACCACTGAATTGATAAACTCTACAATAGGTTTTTCTTTTTGGGACAACTACAAAAGGCGTTAAACACTACAAAAAACTTAATTCTGAACAGTGTTGAAAATTAAAAACTGGACTTAGCCAATAAGATTCGATCACTAAAGGACTGTAAGTTTTATTAACGTAAGTAATGCTGGGTATACATAATTGGTAGTTAGTCAAAAACTAAAATTATCCAGATTCAGTTATATTAAGATGGTGGTTACATGATATATTTAGATAATTATTTAGATGCAGTTATTAAATAAGTTAGATATAACAATTATCAATAGGTCAGTATCTTGTTTTAATAGAATAGATGACTATATATATGTCATTAAAGAATCATAAGTAAAAAGTGTACTTTAAAATTTTCACTCGGATTAACCTGTTAGAATGAGCAAAGAATAAATAAATTTAAAAAATATTTAAAAAGTTAATGTACGTATAAAATATTTAGGGATGTTAGTAGGAGTAAAATTTGTAATGATTTGTCAAAAAGTTAAATTATATGGTTACTGGTTAATGAACTTAATTATAACTTACTAGAATCAATTGTTAAATGTTTGATGATGGTTTATGATATATAAAATATATTGTTAATCAAAAAGTAGTTCTTTATGATTGTACACTTCTATCAACTAGAATGTTATTGGAACTTGAATTCTTAACAATCTAACTCATTTAAACAAAACTTTCAAAATATCATGTACTAGGGTCGGTCCGTCCTACGGGCGGGAAGTTATAATAAGAATTATTTTATAATAATTTATAAATAAGTAAAAGAATTCCAAGATCATTTGTTACCTTTAATAAATATGTTTGGTTTAAAATAAAATGAGAATAACTTTATTATTTTTTAGAGACAACAAAATTAGCAAAAAAAAATAATTCAGACAATGTAATACTATATATAATATTTTTATTATAATCAAAGTTTGTGCTTTTCAGTTATTTTATGTAAACTTTTCAAGTTTGAGCTTTATAACCATAAAGGAATAATTTTGTTTCCCATTGATATTATGGATTTACAATGTCCTTATTTATTTTTCTAAAACTATTACTATCGTATTTATGTGTTTGTAATTATTTTAGACTAATTTTTACTGGTTGGTTTTTATTTTATCAGGCTGTGGTAGTATGATATATTCTATGGATATCTGAAACCTCTAAAACATAGTAAATAATTATTTAAGGGGGACTCTTGTATATGAAACCAGAAACTTAACTAATGTTTTAGCGTTAATATAATAGTTTTCATAAAAGTAGAAAATGTAAAACTTTAAAGAAGAGAGAGACAGAGGTTCTGAAATATTATGATTAGTAGACTTGAAAACGATATCTTGAAACAGAGGTTCTTGAAACATAAAATTGTTCAAGAACACATGGCTGCTTTCCCTGCGATGAAAGCGATAAAGTTAATACGTAGAAACAGACCGGATCAGAGATATAGCATACCAACAAAACCAGTTCAATGCTGACCTTTGCATCTCCGAAGCCTTGGAAGGTCTCCTTGTAGACTATATTTTTTACTCCATATGCACTGTCTGAATCAGAGGTGTCGTNCCCTCCGGTGTCAACGTGCAACTGGCCGTGAGTGAAGACCTTCATAGGGAGATACAAAGCAACTTGTTTGAGACTTTGTTCTTGTTTGATGGTCATCATATAGCAGAGCCGCAGTGGATCTTGGCGTCGGTTTACTATCATTCTTGTCCCATTGCATAACCCATAAGCCTGGGTGAGAATCAGATTACGCAGCATCATTACTGTGGAAGAGAAACAACAGTAATCAACATCGTAAAATGTCT
>OVBX01002777.1:0-18907 GCA_900406325.1 Erucastrum elatum | reverse complement strand
AAGTCAGTGCACTCTTCCTGCTCCTGCTCCCGCTCCCACTCCCACTCCTCCTAATCCCACCATTCCACGTAAAGCGTTTAATTTCTTGGACGCTGCAATCTAATAAGATGCAGCTTTGTTGTATCCAAGCAATAAGAGAATATCAAACTAAATAAAACTCCTTTTTAATAAGATTCAGCTTTGTTGTATCCAAGCAATAAGAGAATATCAACTAAATAAAACTCCATTTTAATAAGTAACGTGTTTTTTATTAACAATCTTGTTTTTTTCTTTTCCATGCATCGTTTTTCTGGAGTGATGCGCTTACGTAGTATATAAAGTTGGTTACAAGACCGGTTGAGACCAAATTAAACCAGTAAAACTCCAATAGCTAGCCACACTTTCTTATCTTCACTACAAAACGAAAGTTAAAATGGACATGGAACCATATCTGAGCTATTAAGGAAGCTATACAAATTTTTACAAACATAAATTTATATCTGAACCAAAGCTATACCAAATTAAACCAAAACCGTACCGGATACATTTTGCGATTTGACTCTCCACGACTAAATACATAAAATATTTAGAATTTCAGAGCACCGAGCTAAATAAAGGTAGAAAAGATGATGGAAGGCCGTTTCTTACAAAAAAAAAACCCGAAGCTTTACGAAACAGATGTGTGGGTGAAGGATTTATAACGGATTTATAATTTTTTTCTGAACAGTACTTCACACAACGAAAGTTGATTCGGAACTCTATTGTTTCCTAGTTTATCTGAACTCCGGGATTTACAAAATGAAGTTGATTCGGAACTCTTAATATATTCTTTTCATTCCTTTTATTTTATTTTTTGTTAAAATTCTTTTCATTCTTTATACACTAGAACAGTACATAACCAGCTTGTGAAAGTCTTTTTCTAGTCACTGATCAATAGATTTGACATTACATACAAAAAATATAATGTTCCAAAAGAAAGCCTTGGCATGATAGCAATGTTATCAATTCTATGTGCGTTTGTATGAAAACGGTTGGGTTTATAATCAGTTTAATATAACCTAAATGTTTAGTTATAATTAATTTAAACTATTTTCAAATATAGTTTTTGAAAACTAATATTTTGAAATAGTTGAGTCATTTATAAACTAGCACATGTAATGTAATGACAATTTCTAAAGAATATAGAAATTCCTAGAGTATCTGGACATGTGCCTACGCTCTTGTACGATGTGTAGTAAAATATTAAATTGATGAATCTGAGTCTGGTTTGATCCCATCGCTTTTCTGTCTGGACAACGCGATAGACAGATCTGATTGTATTTAAAATAAAATAAATCAATCTGCCGACTGAAAAGTACATTATATAGTTGTTAAATGTTGACTGCAACTTATAGACAGATCTGATGCGAGTGCTAAGCTAAATCTCAGAAGCTCACATTCAAAACCTTCTTCAAAGCAAATCAATGGCGATCACCGAGTTTCTGCCTAAAGAGTTCGGATATGTCGTTCTTGTCCTCGTCTTCTACTGCTTCATCAACTTTTGGATGGCCTTTCAAGTCGGCAAAGCTCGCAAAAGGTTTGGTACAAACTTCCCTCCATTTTCCTTTTCGATCATCTCCCAGCTCTTGACCTCCATCGATTTGTATTGATTAGAGATTAGACTAGGTATGGAACCCGTGTATATATAATAAGAACGTCTATTTCGATTTCGAAAAAGTTTTACCTGTCACAAAACATAGATTGCATACAATTACATTCCTTACTTACAATGCTAGGAAGTAAGAATGTATATTATTTTACAGGTTCTGATTATAATTAAAATACAAATACGTAAATATCAATTAAAATATATGTTAGTGTAGGTAAGTTATTCTGAATCTTGATTACAATCTAAGATATTTTAAAGTAATGAAAACAAGCAAATACATTCAAACGTAATCATTTACTGTGTTTATAAAATTAAAAGATCTTGTTAAGTAACATATTCATGATTTACTTATAACTGCGTGTAGGATACAAATGATTAAATCAATACTATTAAAGGACCCTATTTATGAAATTACCTCCATTCTAGTATATTACGTTTTGTGCCATAACCTTCATATTTGAGGTAGTTATTTTTTAGATTGTACATTTAACATGAACAACACATTCTTTGGATGTGAAAACACATTTTTGTAATGAAAAAGACATCTACAGAGATTTTCACAACTTTGAAAAGACACAAAGTATAGATCATTTCATTATTTGACAACTTTTAAAAACTAGTCTTATTCTAATAAAGAAAAGAGAATCCTTTGGAATTTTTTTGCTCAACATTCTTTGGGATTTCTATTATTATTTCACAACCTTTTAAAATCACTGCATGTGAAAATTTCAGAATAGTATACATATATTATTTCATAATTTGATAACTTTTTAAAACTAATCTTAATTTGTAATGAAAATACATAACCTTTGACATTAATGGAGATTCCTATGATTAATGGCCCAAATCTATTTTTTTGTTATACACCGACATTAATGGAGATTCCCATTATTGGACCTCAGATATGACAGATATGGGTACTTCTCTCTTATTTGTAACTGTTTATTATTGTGCTATGTAATCCTTGATGCAGGTACAATGTGCAGTTTCCAACATTATATGCTATAGAATCAGAGAACAAAGATGCTAAGCTCTTCAACTGTGTTCAGGTTTGAAATTGCATGCGTTTTTATGTTATCATATCTGCATACTTCTTTTCAAGCCTAACTTGTTTAAACTTTTTGGCTGTAGAGAGGACACCAAAACGCTCTAGAGATGATGCCAATGTACTTTATACTAATGGTACTTGGTGGGATGAAACACCCTTGCATCTGTACTGGCTTGGGTTTGGTCTACAATATTGCTCGATTCTTCTACTTCAAAGGTTACTCTACTGGAGATCCCACGAAGCGCCTCACCATTGGGTTTGACTTTTCTCGTTTCTTTTATTAATCTTTGCAACTTGCTATCTATATCCTCTGATTTTTGTAAACTCTATGTTGTTACAGGAAATACAGTTTCTTGGGATTGTTTGGTCTCATGTTCTGTACCATCTCCTTTGGTGTCACTCTCATCCGCGGTTAGGCCAGTCCTTCGTGAGGCTGATGATTCTATGGACTTTGGATCCGGTCCTTAGGAGTTGTCTACATACTTATTTAATATTGTTAGAGTTCGTCAGGTTGTTGCTTACGGAACTGTTTTTCAAGTTGTAATAAAATCATGTTTTAGTTACTTAAAACAAAGAAACTTCACACCCCTATGCAAAGGTTACAAGTTTCTCACCGGGCAAGATTTAACGATCAATGAAAACCTAAACTGTGGTGCAATGTGAAGGTTCACAAGAACCACGAAGGTGTTCTCCATCTCAACCACATGGAGCAACACCATTACTAGTCCTTATGTTTAAGTAAGTCTTAAAATAACATATAAGGATAAATAAACTAAGAAATTTTAAAGGGCGTACAATCTTTTGATTCAGTACAATACCTGGAAACTGGAAGTGGATTCTTATCACAGAAGAAGCATTTTTCTAGACAAACCACTAAAATGATGCTACTCTATTTATATGTCCTACTTGTACTACTTTGCCTTTAACCTTCTTCTTCGTCATAGTCTTCCTCGTCTTCGTCTATCCTCTTACCCAAACTTGCAAACTGCGCTGGATCTATTTGGCCTAACTCCATAGTCCAGCAAGTATATTCCTCAGAGGCCGTGGCTGTGTCTGTGGCTTGTGCCGGTTTGGTCTCGTTTAGGTCGAGAGATTCAGCGTTGAGATCAATGTCAATGCCTTCTTTTGGAGTTTGAAGTTGTTGCTTAGTGTCTTCGTTTGATGCTGCAGTGCCGTCCTTCTTCTCAATCTCTTGTGGCGATGACACTGACACATGCATCTGGATACTGTCTTGAGGAGGTTTCTCTTCCACCATGGAGGACTCAAGTTCCATCTCGCGGTTCAGATTCTCTCTTTCCGCTGCTCTGGCCGCTCGTCCACCACGGCCTCTTCCTCGTCCTCTCCCTCTACTACCCCTGCCACTAGGCTTAGCATTCCCCATCTCTTGCTGCAATAATTAGCACAGTTCCAAAAACAGTTCAATGGATGTGAGTGATGAACAGGAATAAGACTAAATGAAGAACATGAGCTCACTGTTTTGCTTTTCTTAGATTCCTCGTCGCTGTCATTCACTTCGTCACTGGTGGGCTTCCTGATTTAACCAACCATTACGCATCAACTTGATACTGTCTTATTAAATAAAATAAAAAACCAGAATATACATGGACGCCAAGAGATCAAACCTTCTCTTGGAGATGCTGCGATCATCCATGGTGACATCACCAGGCCCTTGACCCTGCCCTCCATAGTCAGGAACCTTGCTCACAACTTCTCTCAGAAAATCAAACACGTTGTATCTTTCCACACAATTTTTTCTGTAAACACAACAAAGCACCTTTAATAAACGTGGATGCAGTAGTATCACCAAAAACCATAAGTAGAAAAAAAAAGAGCAAAACAAACTCTATACCAAATTAGTGGTATAAAGTTCTGTAACATCAACAACATCCTCTCGGAGTTGGACGCAGTCAAAACAGAGCCTATGAGTTGGAAAGCTCTTCCGCTTAATAACATCTTAAACCAGAACACTAATAGTTACAACATCTGACACCTCGAGTATATAAAACATATTCAAGTAAAAAACCTTTCATACTCTTTACGCAGTGACGATGTTAACATACAGAGGGAAGTGAAAGATAAAGGTTAAGCAAAATGTACTGCTTACAGGTGCAACGAGCTGACGGTCTTGGCTCCTCGTTCAAGGGTAATCTCATAGGTACGATCACAAAGGTCTTGCAAGAACAATTCCAAAGATTTTGCTGTAATTAAAGGACAAAACACAG
Organism: Erucastrum elatum; assembly: GCA_900406325.1. Lineage (NCBI taxonomy): Eukaryota > Viridiplantae > Streptophyta > Magnoliopsida > Brassicales > Brassicaceae > Erucastrum > Erucastrum elatum. The sequence continues at coordinate 14,010 of OVBX01002777.1, read as the reverse complement.
TGTTATAAATAATAACCACAAGTGCCTTCAAACTGAAGTTTGCGATCAAAGAAAAAAAAAGCATGACTTACAAACTAAGACAGGCACAGCCAAAGCTATCTTGCCAACATCCTCGTCAGCTTGCATAATCTTTTTAATCCGAGCCTGCAAAAATCGCACATCAAAGACAAACACAAATTTTAAAAGAATCATAAAGCACATGAGAAACACAGAGTGAGGCGCCCATAAATAATACATTTAACACTCGAACGGAAAAAATCTCAATTCTGTGAACGATCCTGCACTAACCAGTAACCTGTAACCATCATCAGCACTATATTAATGTACGTTACTAACTTATGAAATTGTTCAAGAAAGTGTTCACAAGAGATCTAGGGAAGAAACTGGAAGGTTCAATCAGCTCAGTGAAAAAAGATTAATCAGAGACACTAATCAAGTATCAACACTATCTCTAAACCCCCCAATAGCTGAAAGTCCTCGTGAAGAAAAAAACGGCATCTTTTTTTTTTTTTTTTTAAACAACTAAAGCCGTTGCTAAGACCAATTCGCCAGAAATGAGATTAATCTAGATTCGTCTTAGGACAACACGTGATTTAGCCAGAACAGTGTTTGGAAACTTGGTCCTAAAAACAAAAGTATGTTGGAGAAATTGAGATAATCAATTTAAAACTTACAGCTGGGAAGCGAGTATCGAGCTTCTTCCTCATCGTCTCCTCCTTCGTGGATTACCACCCAACACTCCCAGATCCGGCGACGGCGGTTTCCTTGTTAAAAACGGTGGATCACTAGTATTAGCTAAATTGACCATACACGTGGCGAGGTAGTATTGGATTGTAAAAGTCTTCTCGTCACAGGCTTATTAAGGGCAAAATAGTCATAACACTCAAAAAGACGCGTATAACAACATTACTTCTTCCTCTCTACAACCAAAACATCCTTTCTCTTTCTCCTCTCCAATCAGACTTTCCCCAATCGCCGTCTCTCCACCGTTAAGAATGGTTCCGTCACCGTCAAACCCGCAACAGATCCAACAATTCCTATCCTCCGTCCTCTCACAGCGCGGGCCCAACTCCGTCCCATACGACGAGTCCACCAAGTGGCTAATCCGCCAACACCTCCTAAACCTAATCTCATCCTACCCTTCCCTCGATCCCAAAACGGCGACGTTCATCCACAACGACGGCCGTTCCGTTAACCTCCTCCAAGCAGACGGAACGATCCCTATGCCTTACCACGGCGTCACATACAACATCCCCGTCATCATCTGGCTCCTCGAATCCTACCCTCGCCACCCTCCCTGCGTCTACGTCAACCCCACCGCCGACATGATCATCAAACGCCCCCACGCCCACGTCACCCCCTCTGGCCTCGTCTCCTTGCCTTACCTCCAAAATTGGGTTTACCCTAGCTCCAATCTCGTCGATCTCGTCTCCGATCTCGGCTCCGCCTTCGCTCGCGATCCTCCTCTCTACTCCCGCCGCCGTCCGGTTCCATCGCCGTCTCCTCCGCCGTCGTACGATCGTCCTCCGACGGTTGATCAGTCTTTATCGAGACCGTTTCCGCCGTCTCCGTACGGCAGAGTGCAGCATCAGCAATCGGAGGACGCGGCGGAGGTTTACAAACGAAACGCGATCAACAAGATGGTGGAGATGGTTCACGGAGATCTAACGTCGATGAGGAGAGACAGAGAAGCGGAGGCGGAATCTTTGCTGAGCTTGCAGGGAGGTTTGAAGAGGAGGGAGGAGGAGATCGAGAGAGGATTGAAGGAGATGGTGGAGGAGAAGGAGACGCTCGAGCAGCAGTTGCAGATCATATCCATGAACACTGATGTTCTTGATTCTTGGGTTAGAGAGAACCAAGGGAAGACTAGTAGTTTGGTTGGTGATGTTGTGNGAGCAGCAGTTGCAGATCATATCCATGAACACTGATGTTCTTGATTCTTGGGTTAGGGAGAACCAAGGGAAGACGAGTAGTTTGGCTGGTGATGTTGTTGATGTGGATAAGGCGTTTGAGTGTGTAGACGCGTTGTCTAAGCAGATGGTGGAGTGTACTGCGTCGGATTTGGCGATTGAGGATGCGGTTTATGCGTTGGATAAGGGGTTTCAGGATGGGGTTGTTCCGTTTGATCAGTATTTGAGGAGTGTGAGGTTGCTTTCGAGGGAGCAGTTCTTTCATAGGGCCACGGGGTCGAAAGTTAGAGCTGCTCAGATGGAAGCTCAGGTTCATGCCATTGCTGGGAGATTGCATTCGTGAAATGTGTTTCAAAGTTTATTTATTTTTTTCCTTTTGTGGGATGTTGTGTCACTATGCTTATATATATTATATAGTCTGTGGCTTTGAATTAAAATGTCTATAGACTATGTGTGTGCACATACGAGTTTGAATGGATCACGCCTNCGGATTTGGCGATTGAGGATGCGGTTTATGCGTTGGATAAGGGGTTTCAGGATGGGGTTGTTACGTTTGATCAGTATTTGAGGAGTGTGAGGTTGCTTTCGAGGGAGCAGTTCTTTCATAGGGCGACGGGTTCTAAAGTTAGAGCTGCTCAGATGGAAGCTCAGGTTCATGCCATTGCAGGGAGATTGCATTCGTGAAATGTGTTTCAAAGTTTATTTATTTTTTTCCTTTTGTGGGATGTTGTGTCACTATGCTTATATATATATATATAGTCTGTGGCTTTGAATTAAAATGTCTATAGACTATGTGTGTGCACATGCAAGTTTGAATGGATCACGCCTTTTTTTTTTTCATTGTTCGGTTTGTGGTAGGAGAACCATCCATCTCCTTTTGTGATCTTGACTCTCCATTACTTGTTTCTGGGATGTTTGTGATGAGTCAGTTAGGTTTGACAATGGTTAGTGTCTATTGAATTGGGACACTTTAGCAGACATTAAAATCCATAACCCATTAGCTCTTCCATTGATCTTGTCAAGTCTTGTTATCAGCAACTGCAGCATGTCCTTAAACCTTGTTTTTTTCTATCACTTTGGGTGCAACAAAAGAACGTCTTCAGTGTGTGTGCATTTGAATTCTTGTTGAGTTGTTGTCTTGGATAAAGCCAGATACTTCCTTGCAACTATTTAGTCTCTTTACTTAGGGAGTTAGGTAATAAACATCAGAAAAGGTAAAGAAAGCCTTTCATAAAAACAACATATTATAACCAAAGGGAAACCTATACTTATCCACCGAAGGAATTGCAAAAACTCGTATCAGTGGTGGTGATTGCAATCACTTAAATTCAATTAGTCAGTGACTCATGAGCTTGTGGTCCAACTAGTGGGAGGGGGGTCCAGCTATTGCGTGGACAAATTCTATAGACCAAAGGTCAATGTGCCAAATGAAGTTGATAATGCAAATTTTAGAACAGTTGTTATAGCTAAAAAAGTATAGTAGACATAAAACACATCTAGTAGTGCTTATCTTCCATTGTATCAAGCGAACCCACCTTATTCAGGATATGTGAGGTAGTTTGTGGTAACCAGTGATTCATGAGCTTCACAGAGGGTGGTCCATCTAGTGTCTCATGAGCTAGAGAGAGGGTATTCCAGGACAAACTCTATAGACAATGAGATAAATGTGCCAAAATGAAGTTGGTGGTGGCAAATTTAAGTACGTCTACTAAACATAAAAAAAAAAACTAACTATGGGGTATTAGAAAATACCATGTGATTTAACATAATTAATTAGCTTTTTTTTTTGGCATCACATAATTAATTAGCTAATATTGCATACTGCTATATATACCCTTACTACTTACCCCTTAGAACAACCATCAAACTTAGAGAAAAATGAAGACTTATCTACTTCTATTTCTCATCTTCTCACTTCTCTTATCATTTTCCTCTGGAGAGCAATGCGGTCATCAAGCCGACGGAGCACTCTGCCCCAACGGTCTTTGCTGCAGCAAGGATGGATGGTGCGGCACTACCGAACCTTATTGTGGGCCTGGTTGCCAAAGCCAGTGCAATCCTGGACCGTATCCTCCTCCTCCAGCCGCGCAGTGTGGTCATCAAGCCGGGGGAGCACTCTGCCCAAACGGTCTATGCTGTAGCAAGGATGGATGGTGCGGAACCACCGAACCTTATTGTGGGCCTGGTTGCCAAAGCCAGTGCACTCCCACTCCAACTCCTCCTGCTCCTACTCCCACTCCTCCTAGTCCTACCCCTCCTGGTCCTACCCCTCCTGGTCCCACTCCTCCTGGTCCCACCGGGGATCTTTCGGACATCATTTCAAGAGACATGTTCTATGAAATGCTTCCCCACATGAACGAGAATGATTGTACTGCTAAGGTTTTCTTCACGTACGACGCCTTTATCACCGCGGCTAAGTCTTTCCCTAGATTCGGGAACACCGGAAACCTTGCCACGAGGAAGAAGGAGATAGCAGCTTTCTTCGGTCAGACATCCCACGAAACCACCGGTAATTACTACTTTGGTTATATTTTTTATTTTACTCAACTATAAATTAAGTTTTTTTAAAAAAAAAAGAACTATAAATTATGTTTTGACCAATCAGATTACTCCTTTGGCTATATTTTCAACACACAAGTATTGAATTAAAATATTTATTCAAAATACTAATAATTTGTTTTGAAATGCAAACACACGATTCTGATTTCTTATATAAAGAAGTTTGTATAGCGCAAAAACATACACCACATGCAAACAAATAAGTTTTGACCTTTATGATTCTCTCTAGTTCAAAATAATCGTGTGTTTATAAAAAAGTAGTATTAATAACAGCAGATTATAAGTTATCAAGAAAAAAAGTTTGTTGAATTACTATTGGTTTATTTTTACTGAATATTAATAATCACAAAAAATAACGTGTTTACTATGTAAGCTAATATGATTTCTGAAAGTAGTATCTTTATGGATAGTATATTATTAATCAAAGTTACATGTTGAAGGTGGGTGGCCGGATGCACCGGGAGGAGCAAATACATGGGGCTACTGTTTCAAGGACGAACTTGACAAAAGCGATCCCCACTGTGATAGCACCAAGCCCGAGTGGCCATGTGCACCTGGACAATTCTACTACGGAAGAGGACCGATCATGCTATCTTGGAACTACAATTACGGACCGTGCGGGAGAGACCTAGGACTCAACTTACTCAAGGACCCTACTATTGTTTCCAACGACTCAGTAATCTCTTTCCAGGCCGCGATATGGTTCTGGATGACTCCTCAGGCACCTAAACCGTCTTGCCACGACGTGATCACCGACCAGTGGCAGCCGTCACCCGCTGACATTTCAGCGGGGAGGTTACCAGGTTATGGAGTGATTACCAATATCATTAACGGTGGATTGGAGTGTGCTGGTCGCAATGTCGCACTGGTTCAAGATCGGATATCGTTTTATACAAGGTATTGTGGCATGTTTGGTGTTGATCCTGGAAGTAATGTTGACTGTGACAAACAAAGGCCGTTTAATGAAGGTAGTAACGTTTTCTTGGACGCTGCTATTTAATCAAGGAGTACTTTTATTGCAGCTTTCTTGTATCCAAGCAATAAGATCAAATTAAATAAGAAACACATGGGCCGGAGTCATGTCTAAGGGTCTTCTTAGGACCAAATTAGTGTATCATCAGCATTCACATTTCGTTTAGAAACATATTATAACTGGGGAGAAACCATTGACATATACTCATAACGTTAATCCACAAACACTTGATAATATTCGATATCAAACCATAATCAAATTCGATAATTTATGAAGTTTATACTAATACAACACTGAAAATCACTTGAAGAAAACATGAAAAACAAAAATTCCTGAATACTTTTGACAACATAACTCAAGTTAAACCACACCAAAGTTGAAAAGACATTTGTTTAGGTGGTAAGCTCCATGATAGCAGAGACAATATCTCCATCAGCAGCCTTGAGAGCCTTAACAGCTCTTGGCCTAGGCACACCTGCTTGGGTCATCACCAACTCAATGTCTTTTGGCTCAACTCCTTCCTCGTCAACCTCCTCATCATCATCCTGCACCACTGCAGCGCTGGACGACGACTCACCCTTTGAGATCATGCTGCTAAGATCCGGAGCCTTGAACTGCTCGGCAGCTTGAGACTGGATCTGAGAGCTCAAGTCCTCGATCTTGGCCTCTCCGAAGATCACGTATGTGTCTGATGCAGGGCTCTTGAACACATCAGGTTTGGATATGACGAACATGATCTGTATTTGAAAGAAATATACATTTGAATGTGTAAACTTATGAAAATTTGAATGTGCTAAAAGAAATAGAAAAACACTAACATTTTTGCTCTTCTTGATGGTAACACGGCTGACACCAGTGATGGGTTTCATTCCAAGCTTCAGCATGGCTTTGCGACTCTTTTTCTCGCTTCTGCTTTGCTTTGACTTGCCTCCTGCTTCTCCATCTTGTCCTGTGTTTCACAAAGCACAGCTCAAAAATGAGACACACAACAGAGCATTACCATTTAGTTCCAAAAGTCTCAAGCATACGATCCACACAGTGCAAGGATCCATTCTACAAATAAATATATTTTCATTTCAACCTTATTTGACCATATATGTCTTTCTATCTTACATATTCACACAGACACTGAGTCTAATACAATCTTCCCAAGACATAAACTAACAGAACACTAAGAACCGCACCGTAGTTTGATTAATGAAACTAACAATCTTAATCAAAAAGAAGTAAAACAAAGAAAGACTTACCCTCTGCGTCATCATCATCATCGGAGTCATCCTCATCGTTGTCATCATCGTCCTCAACTTCAGGCTTATCAAGCTACAAGCAAAACACATCGATCCCCAAAAAAACCAAACAAATCAGACAGATGCCAAACTAAATCTACAACTAAAATCACGGAGCTGTAAATACAGATCTAAAGTTGCATAGCTCCAATGTTAGTATATTCGAAACAGAACACTAAGATCTGAACTGAGCCTAGTAATGTTCCAAGTAAGTAGAGTAAGATGATAAGAAAATTACATCGATCTTCTGCTCTTCCAGTTTGGCGGCGAGGATCTCTTTCTCTTCGGTAGTCATGATAATGATATTGTGTGTTGAAGTCGAGAGTGTGTGTGTGAACTGTGCGANACTAAATCTACAACTAAAATCACGGAGCTGTAAATACAGATCTAAAGTTGCATAGCTCCAATATTAGCATATACGAAACAGAACACTAAGATCTGAACTGAGCCTAGTAATGTTCCAAGTAAATAGAGTAAGAAGATTGAGAAAATTACATCGATCTTCTGCTCTTCCAATTTGGCGGCGAGGATCTCTTTCTCTTCGGTAGTCATGATAATGATATTGTGTGTTGAAGTCGAGAGTGTGTGTGTGAACTGTGCGGAAACCTTAAAACCCTAGACCTAGCTTGTTATGGTAGTGAAAGAGTGAGGAAAATCAAAAGGCCCATAACTAATCTTAATGGGCTATTTACCTTGTCCGTTGGGCTTAACAACTAAAATACTGAATCTTTTCTCTTGGATTTTTTTTATTCCTTCATGAAGGTGTACATGTCTTCAGAAGAGGTACGGAAAGAAGTTGTGGCTAGTTTATGAAAGGCAGTAAAAATCAGATGATGCCAATGGTTATTTTGATCTTTTGTTGTATAGTCGTAAACATGTCGGCATGGAAACATTCATTGACTGTCTTGTCTCTAGTTTTTGTTTTTCCTTGGGTTTGGTTGAACCATACAAAACTCATAACTCTCCTGATTACTCAGTTAAAGGCCTATCAAAGAGTTATGTTTCATTCAGAGTTTCTAGTGGTTATAGTTGAATAAATGCTTTGGAAACATTATGCTCTTATTCATATGAAGTCTTAGCCTCTTAGACCATTAAGTATTGCCACACACTACTCAAGTAAAAACCTTACTGCAGTTTAATTAAAAAGGGACCAGATTCTTTTGAGACGGACCAAAACTGAATTTTACAACACCGAGTCATATATATATATATACAGGCATATACACATACGACGACAACAAAAGACTTCAATACAAGAAGCTGATGATGAGGCGACAATGGTTTGAGATGTGATCCAGGTTAGAAGCTACTGTACTCTCTCTGGTAGAGGAAAGTTGCTTATGTTGGATTCCATCTTGTTGTAAGTGAGATTTGCAACGGCTCTATCGATTGAGTTTGTTTCTGCTTCAATCTCTTCCTCTCTACTCAACCTGCGATCAAAATAAGTGTCACTCTGATCAGTCTCCATATAAGAAAAAAATTAGACTTTGATCCTATAAGCAAACACAAAAGATGAGTCTATACCTGGTACTGTCACCACCATAATCATATCTGGATGTTTCCATATGGAACTCTCCTGAGTTGGTGTTGTCTGAATCCAACTTATCTTGTGAGCTTCTTGCAAGCCGGTAAAACGTATCTCGGAAACACTTTCTTGTCTCATCAGTTAACTAAGAAGAAAGACAAAAACAAACCTTAGTTTAAGACAAAGTCTAAGTTAACAACAACGCAAGTCCACTGTATCAACGACAGGAACTTAGGATATAAAATCACACAAACTCACCTTTTGTGAAGCTCTCTGTAGATCCTGCAACACTACTTCTTCAGAAGACATCTCATCATCCACATACTGTGAATCCAACATGTTCTCCTCAGACATATCTGAGATTGTAAATGGAGCATCTTCCTATAAACCATATAAAAATGGAGATTATTAGGCTTTGACATCAGGATCTATAAATTAACAGTAAAACACCATAGACCAATACTCAAATGTTAAAAAAAGTCAACTTTGGAGGCTAATCCCTTACCTTTAAAGGCATGGCCTGACAATGGAACATGGGGACAACACCACCACCATACATAGAAGAGGAACCACCACTGTTATTACTGCTTGAAGCACGATGTACATCTTCAGGAACATCCTCCAAGATAGAACTCCTTCAATAAAACCAAAAACAGAGACACAAAAACATAAGCCTATGCAAATTGACAACGATAAAGATAATTAGTGATGAAAGATGAAAGAAAGAGGCTTTACAAGAACATATCATCCATCTGTTCGATTCCTTCGAAATCGTGAAGCGATGAAGCACAGCCATAGAAAGCCTTTGATCTCTTGGAATTTTCTTCTTCTTCACTCGTCCTCATACCCATCTGGCTGTTAAAACGATCGAAATCAAAGCATTTCTCAGCAGCTTCAGGGGAGTTCATGCTCCATCCACCACCCCACATATCATTAGATGGTGACGATTCTTGATAAGTAGGCACAACAAAATCTTCAAAGTTCCTTCCCGTGTAACAATCCATGATCGATTTATATAAGATCTATCATAAAAATCAAACAAAGATCACAAATTTCAGAAACGAATTAAGAAGAATCTAACTAAGATGAATCGAAGAAAAGAAACTTACTTTGGTTCAGACACAGATCAATAAGCTCAGATCAAGTAGAAAGAGAGAAGCTTTCGATGCTAGAGAGAGAGAGAGAAGAGAGAGAGAGAGAGAGGATTGTGTTCTGTAATGTTTCAACTTCTCCTCTAAGAGAGAGTAAGTAAGAGAAAGCAAGCGCGTGAGGTTGGGGAACGCGTGAGGAAGATCTTGTTTGTGGCTCAGAATTCATAGACGAGATTTGTGGCTTAGATCTTTCCTCCATCTAAACCACTCTTCTCATTGGTCCACGTGTATTTCCATATCTTTTCTTGCCTTTAAAATCCCTGCAAGTTGCAGTGTTTTAGGCCCTACGTTTCCTGTTATTCCGAAGATAACCTTCGAAAGCAGTGCTGGAGTGACCTGGTCGGTAGAGGATAGATCAGTCATTTTCATACGCAGACGTGTCTTGCTTGGCTGATATCTACTGCATACGTGGAGCACTGTTTGTTGGAGAACAAAACACGTGGCATGTGATAAGCCGCAGAATGGCACGTCGGTATCATTGAAGGAGTGTAGCTAGCCCTTGCCTTAATGAGCCGTGGTCCAAGACTTAATGGGCCGAAACCCAAGCCTTAATTAAAACGATTAAATAGGTAGCAATCAATCATCTTCCTCTTAACGCATTGATTTGAGAATTTTATTTCAACGAGGAGCTTCGGAGAAGCAGGAACATGTTCAAGAACACGTTTCAGTCTGGGTTTCTGTCTATTTTGTACAGTCTAGGGTTCGTTGTTTTGTTAATTTTTTGTTTTGTTTTATGTGATTGATTGGAATCTTTCGATATTCTCTAAACGTTTTGATATAATTTCTGCAGGAGTAAGCCTCTTCAGATATGGGACAAAGAAGGTAATAAATATTGTTTTTTTTCTTAATAATTAATTGAATCCATTGTTAGCACAATCGTAAGAGATTCAATGAAGTTTAGTGCTTAGCTAATCATCTTTGTTTGTTTTGTGTTTTTATTCATTCATAGTTGAGGATGGACATGTGAAGCGTTGCCATGATGATGAGATACAATCCAATGTTCTTGAAGTAGTTGGATCGAACATCCAGTCTACATACATTACATGCCCTGCTGATCCTTCCGCAACTCTTGGTATCAAACTTTCCTTTTTGGTATTGGTAGTGAAGAACGTGAAGAAGTATTTCTCATTCGAGATTCAGATTCTTGATGACAAGAACGTGCGTAGGCGTTTCCGAGCTTCTAACTTTCAAGTACGTTTTGTCTTCTCCCCATTGTTTCATTCAGTCTCTGAATCCTCTTATTGATGTCTTGTGTTGAATTATTATTATGTTTGTTTTGTAGTCTGTGACTAGAGTAAAGCCATATATTTGCACAATGCCATTGAAGATGGATGAGGGATGGAATCAGATACAGCTTAACTTACCTGATCTTACTAGGAGAGCTTATGGGACTAATTACGTTGAGACATTACGAGTTCAGGTTCATGCTAACTGCCGTCTCAGAAGGATATATTTTGCTGAACGTCTCTACTCGGATGAAGAGCTTCCTCCAGAGTTCAAGCTCTATCTCCCAGTGCAGGTTTGAATCTCGGATATTAGATACTTAGCATCTTCTCTACTTGCATGACTCGTTTTACTTACAAAACTCCTTTTGTTCGACTGCAGAAAGCATGAGAAGTTATTCCAGAGTGTTTCTGCCATTGTCCTTGAAGCTACTTTAGATAATAGACCTAGAAGCGTCTTAGGTGAGAGTTTCAGGATGGTTTGTAGCATCCATTGTATTTGGAATTTGACATACCTTGAGCAGCTTTGACTTTGATAACTTATGTTTGTTGTGTCTTTATGAATTTGAATCATTTACGCTTAAGATTTTCAATGAATATTGTACATGACATTGAATCAATTCTGACTAGAAATATTCAGACTGAAGCATCATCATTCATGATTGTGTGCTAATTTTGAGGAAATAAACATTCAAATGGAATGCAAATTCAGATTTATTTGAGAGGAGTTATGCCATATCAAGCAGAGAACACAATTATAGATATGGGTTAACTCCAGGATCTTATATAATATACAGAGGGATGTTTTACTGGCCAATGACCCGCTTGGCGCTGTCCAAGGTGTTCCTGAGCAGCATTGCCACTGTCATTGGGCCTACACCACCAGAGACAGGAGTTATGAAACCTGCAACTTTAGAAGCTTCTGCGTAATCAACATCACCAACCAACCGGTATCCTGATTTCCTGCTCGGGTCGCTGACTGCGTTAGTCCCAACGTCGATCACTGCAGCCCCTGGCTTTATCCAGTCTCTCTTGATCTGAAAATGTCAGAGTTGGTTTTGGATTTGATGAAAACTATTCACATTTGTCTACTCTGCTAGTGGATTATCTTCCTAAAAGAAGAGTCAGAACAATCACCATGCAGGCTTGTCCAGCTGCAGCAATAACGATGTCAGCTTCCCGTATGATAGCCTGGGGATCCTTGGTGTGAGAATGCACAGTTGTAACAGTAGCATCAGCCTTGAGCAATAGTAGTGAAACGGGCAAACCAACAATGTTGCTTCGACCTACTACAACTGCTCGTTGCCCCTTTATCTTTATGCCACTTCTCACTAAGAGCTCCAAACATCCCTGCACACAACAAACTCACCTCATCATTTATCCCAAGAGACTGAAGTGTGTATGCAAAAGAAGGAGAAGTACCTTTGGTGTGCATGGAAGGAAGAGGGGTTCTTTGCCTTTCATGGCTAACGTACCAATATTCAAAGGATGGAATCCATCTACGTCTTTGTCAATGCTGATTGCACCCAAAACGTTCTCCTCGTTGATATGTTTCGGCAATGGGAGTTGAACTAATATACCTGCAAGTAAAGTTCTATATAGCTCAGTAATGTCCGGATTTTTACCAATGAAACGGACAAAGTTAAAACAAAGCTTAACTAACCGTGGACTTCAGGATCTGAGTTTAGTTCATGAACTTTGGTTATAAGATCAGCTTCAGGAACATCCTCAGGCAGGTCAACATCGAACGACTTGATCCCAACCTCAGCACATGCTTTCCTCTTCATATTCACATAAGTCTGTGAATATTTCCGTACTCCAACTATGACCACCGCTAGTCCTGGGACCTGTACGAAGCAAAACATCAGAGTCTATTCATTCTTGTGCTTTCTTACAAAGAAATTAAACTGGGTAGAAGCATCAGACGATTCAGCTAGAACAAATAAATTCAAACTTTTGTTACACACTCTCTCTTCCTTTATGCTTTGTTACAATGATACCAAACCATATTAGACAGAAAGTATGCTACTTGAGGTAACCAAGAGAATACTAATGAATAGAGTCGACACAAAATGTTAATGTCTGATCGTAAACCTAAGGCAACTCAAAAGCTTACTATAAATAGAACTAACAAACGGCAGACGCAGTTTCAAACGATTCAACTGAAATGGCGTTTACATTTGAGCTTGTTAAGTTAGTGCAACCTAAGCTAATCATAGCTGTCATGTCAAACCTTAAACCTAATCAATTTATGACCAATCACGCTATAACTGTGAAATTGACTATAAGGTAGGTCTAACTCTGATTATCGCATGGTGTGAGCAATGGCTTTTCCATCGATTATCTTCGCCGTTTGATCAGATGGTGAGGCCATGTAGTCAGAATCTCACTCTCTATATCTGATTATCAGTAGTAGTGTATATCCACTGTCAAAGATGACCAGACTTTTATATCTGAATCTATCCGCGACTAGGACATCTCTACTCCTTACAACCAAACGACATCTAAATTTAAATTTCAGCGAAATCGAACCAAACAACAAAACGGCGCCGTTTGTACGAGGTGGGCCGGATTGTAACATACACGAGGCTTTATTAATAACACCCACGCCGTAACGGCGAATCGATTACCCTCCCAGCGTTTTACGGATCAGTAAAGAAGGTTTTTTGGCGGTAAATTGGGCACAAGGGTATACGTGTCGCCATATCAGTGGTTAATAGTGCGCGTATAAATTGTATACGCACGTGTATAAATATGTATACTTGGTTTTGTTTTCCCGCGCNGTCAGAAGGCAAGAAGAGAGAGTTACGTAGATTTCTCTCAAGCCGTTTCTTCTTTAATTCGTCGGATTTAAAGCGGAAGCGTTAGCAGTGAGAGCTCTTAAATTCTGTATCTTTCCGTTCAGCTTTTAAGCAGCGACGTTCCGACTTTAGGTATCTGTGATACAGAAAAAACCCATGTAAGATCTTTTTTATATAATCCTTGGATTTAAAACTTGTTACTCGATTGCAATTTCGAGATCTTTTTCAATAGATTTTTTTTTTCAATAGAAATTGGGGATTTTTTTTTTTCAAATTTGTGTGATCAATTCGTTCTTATTGCCTTGACAAGTACTCTACTTTTTCGTCTTCAAATTATCAGTTTATTAGGAGGAAAAATTAGCTTAATTTGTGTAATTAATTCTTCAAAATTAGGATTTTTTTCTTCTTCTATTTGTGTGATTAATTCTCCAGATTGAGAAAATTTTCAATTTTTGAGATTATTTTAAAGGTTAACAGTTAGCTTAATTTTTGCATGTTTTCAGCTGCGTTTGGAGACTATATATGGAAGAAGCTCAGCCTCCAGTGACAACACCAACCATTGACTCTAGTGGAAACAGAAGT
>OVBX01002776.1:0-18915 GCA_900406325.1 Erucastrum elatum | reverse complement strand
ATCTTTTTAGCTCTAAGAAAGGAACAAAAGTCGACTTTTTCTTAGATGCGAAGGAGAAAGATGTTTTCTTGGGGGGAAAGGGAGTTGAAAGAGTAAAGAAAAGGAAGAAAGACAGATGGTTGGATCTNGATCTTTTTAGCTCTAAGAAAGGAACAAAAGTCGACTTTTTCTTAGATGCGAAGGAGAAAGAGGTTTTCTTGGGGGGAAAGGGAGTTGAAAGAGTGAAGAAAAGGAAGAAAGACAGATGGTTGGATCTTCTTTTCTCTCTCTCACACTAGTAAAAGACAACGAGGAAGACTTTCTTTCTGTTCTGTGAACCAGATGAAAAAAAAAAAGAGAATTGAAAAGTTGTTTTCCGGGAAAATTCTCTCTCGCCGTCAACGCGGGTTGTGATGAGTTGTTAAACGCTGCGTTGAGAGGGTCAAATAGAGGGTACTTCCGTAAAATCGTGGTCGTTTCTAACAACCACATGTTCGAATAACCGGAAGAAATCACGCGGTCCCAAGTAAACCGGATGATTGATTCTGGCTGTGGATATGTTTTCGGTTTGGTTATTAATTGGTTTGACTATTAGAAGGATTTATTGCAGATGTTTATTCTTTTCTACATGTTGTATAATATTGCGGTTGTTCACTAATCACTATGGGTGAGAAATAGGAATCTGATAGGTCTATAACCTTATGTGAACTATGAAGGATGGGTGTGTTATTTTTTTTTTGTAACTAAGGATGGGTGTGTTAGTGATCAATCGTACTCTTCTAACGTATTGTCAAACTATTTATCTTTCATTCTTTTGATTATTATTTTTTTTACCATGAAATAAACATTTGTGATAAATAATTAGGAGATTATCATGTGTATTTTATAAATATAATTTAGAAAGACCAGTTCTATCGAAGACAATACGGGTGTATTGTATATTATAAAGTTCCAACCACCATCTTATAAAGGGGTTTTTTTTGGCTGGTAAAAACCATCTTATAAAGTTGCAACCACGAAATAAATCACACACGGAGAAGAGACAAACATGTTTGATTTAGTCTTTGTCCTTGCTATAAATTGAGGGAAAGGAATAATATTACATTTTCGTTTTAATGATTTTTTAAGTATAAAGAAGCAAAACTCATCATCATTACGTGAAAACCACTAAGCTCATGTTGACTCACTCTTTAGCTGACTTGGCACAAATCTCTTCCTTGACTTGGTCACAAAATTGAAAACAATCCTTCGTCTCTTCCCTCGTCGTGAAGACGGTCATCGTGAATGATCAATGACGACGCATGTTCGTAGATAACATCACACTATGCTCCTCCCACCACTCTTTTTTTTTATTTTCCCAAATCATGTGAGCTCCACGCGCAACTCTCTTCGTGCAAAGAAGGAGATCTCTTCCACCCAGAAGATGCTGCTGCTGCTGGCTCCTCTTCCATCTCCCTCCACGTCGCCATCTTCTCCGACACCCGCCACACTTTCACCGACTTGTCCAAACTCCCGCTGTATACAACCCACTTCCGGTCTCCCTCCATCGAGGCTTTTGCTCCTTTCACACGGCAAGCTCGTTCCTCCTCCACAGCCAGACACTTGACCGGTCCCATGTGTCCCGTCAAAACAGACAGACAATCATGAGACCCATCAGCCGGGTCCCGCCTCCACACACATATGTTCTTGTCCGCTGAACCACTCAACAACAAGTTCCCCGCTACAGCGAGACACAACACAGCGGACTTGTGCCCTTTGAGTATCCCACCTACAAACACACGCTTCGTACGCTGCCAATAGTTCACCACCCCGTCCGATGAACCGGAATAAACCATCGAATACTTCGGTCTAACCGCCAACGCCGTAACCGCGTTCTCTTGCTTGAGCAAAACCTGAACCAACGTATGCCTCGTTTTGACTTGCATCTCACGTTTCCACACTTTCACCGTACCATCCGCAGATCCCGTGAACACCAAGTCATCGAAACCGGTCATAACCGAGTTTATCGCGTCCTCGTGCGCTTGTATAGACTCCAAACATTTCGAATCCGACACTCTCCACACCTTGATCGTCCTATCCCAAGAGCTGGAGTACAACAAACCTAGCTCAACGTCCATGCTGAGACTCGAAACGGCGTCGTGGTGCTTCGTTTTCACCGAGTTTTTACCGCGGTAATGCTTAGGATTCACGGAGCTTTTGACCAGCGATTTAAACGTCGGCAACGTTCCAATACGTTTGTGCTTCCCCGGTTTCCTCTTCGAGACTTTCCATATCCGGATCTTACCGTCTTGATGACCGGTAAAGACCCGGTCTTCACCGAATATCACAATAGCCTTAATGAGTCCACTACTCGCTTTAAAACCTGCATAGTCTTTCAGATTCTTCCAAACCCTAATGTTCTTGGAGTCTGAGCCTGTGTAGAGAAGGTCACCAGATGCTGCTAGAGAGTATATATGACCTTCCTCACGTACGATGGACCCGATGAGACCGTTGGTCTCGAGGAGATTGTCTTCGTTGAACTCCGTAGCCCAAGGTGGCGAGACACGGGCCCAAGGGGACATCACGCAAGGTGAACCGTCTCCGCTTGCTGGACCGCTGCTGCTCATGGTAGAGGCGGAGACGCTGCTAAACCGTTGGTGAGTTAGGTTGGTGTTGATGACGATGGGATCAACGGGAGGGAATATTCCGTCGTGGTCAGCTTTCAAGAAGTCGCCGAATTTAGGCCTCGGTTTGTGGACATTGCCGGTGATCTCGTGGCGATGGTGATTGTTGTTATATGGATCGGTTTGGAGATCGACGACCATTGTACCACCACCCGCTTCGTTCCTCATTTTTTTCTTTAAATCTTTGTCACAAAAGTCAAATGTTTGATTTAAAACAGAGAATGTAATAGAATAATGATGAAATCTCTTCTTACTTACTCTTTTTTTTTTGTTTAGGAGTTTTTTTTTGGGTTGTGTGATAACTATGAAAATAAGAATGGTTGGCAAAGAGAGACAGAGATTTTTATGGAGATATTGACGGGGAGATTGGAGGGGTCTGGAGTTATTTTGACTTTTTGAGAAGTTTTTTTTGTTTTGTTTTGTCAACGGCTCTTTGGGGAATTGTTTATGGATTGTGGGAATTGATCTTATAAATGCACACTTATATACACAAACGAAATACAACAAAAAGGGTTGGTGATCGTTATGTAATATGAGGCGGGGTGCTTCACACGTGGTTGTTACTAGAGGAAGAAGACTCTATGATAAAGTATATACAAATTTAGATGCCAAGTTTATGAATTACTACTATCTTGCTATATTTAAAAAACACTAGTACTAGTTTGTCGTCTTTTTTTCTAAAGAATGATATCTATATTGTTCTCTTTCAAATGTCAAAAGGTAAAAAATATATTTATTATACCCTTGGATATTTTTAAAGATTCGTTAAATGCCAAGTCTATTAATTATATAGTTTTGTTGGGGTTGACATGTACTCTATTGCCTAGAACTAAGAACATTCTTTGTAAAATGCAATTAAGGTTCTTACCAACGCACACAATGCATTTGAGGCTGTAGATACATTGGAATATTAGGCACGTAAGCCGAAAGATTTGTAAATCTCCTCCAAAGCTCACTTCACATTAGCTTTACTGCCTAATATACTTTTTGTTTTGGTAAAGATTATTAAACGAATGTACCATATTGTCAAGCATTAGTTGTCCTTGTTCCACAAGGTTACAACACTTTGATATATCCATATAAATCATCTAAACGACGAATTAATCTTACACATATATTATATCGAAAGACTGTATACACAACTTGATAAAGATTAGGAAATATCTTCGGCATGTTTCCACTACTTGTTAATTGTTAACTATCTGTGCTTATCTCCATTGGATTGGATTGGCTTTTTATATAGCAAATAGCTATCTTAGGATTAACAATTTGAACTTAATTAGAATCTTTTTTTTTATTTCTATATATTTTTTGAATCGTTGTAATTAGAAGGGATAATAGCTGAGATTATCATAAGAATAGAAAAAACACTGATCTTTTAAATTATCGACTAACAACTCCCTTGAGTTTCAAATATACATTCTCAAAGGCATTGAGAAGTAACAGAGTTCATAAGCTGAATCAGAGATCTATACATATATATATATATATATATTTTGACATCAAATCAGAGATCTATATATTAGAAGTCTAAGACAAGAGTTATAAATAGTAGTAACCAAAAACTATAAGAAAGAAAAATAATACTAAAAACTATAAGAAAGAAAAATAATAATTAGTCAGTCTATGACTCACGAATCTTCAAGGATATATAATTAAACACCTTTGTTTGCCATGTCATATCATTTGGACAAACCACAAACAAAAAAAGGGATTGAAGTTGAGCTTCAGTTCGCCTCAGTTCAGTTCTGGTCGATGAAATCAGCAGGCAAGTTCAAGTCCAACAAAGTGACTTTGCTGTTTGTGAAACTACCTTCTCTTCTGGGACGTTTATGCGAAGAAGGGCACACCATTTCTTCAGAGTCCCTTGATCCTGAAGCTCTCTCAGACTTCGATGTCTCTCCTGTTACAAAGAAAACATTACATCTCATTAGTATTTGGATTCATTGGTTCATCGTGACTAGAATATGATCACACAAAGAGGGTTATAGTTTACCGCTTGTACCACTACTATCCAGAGGCTTGGAACTACTCCACGAAGCATGAAACTCAGCTGCTTGCTCGATCCCCTTCGAGCTGTAAGGCGCGATGTTGTGGATACCAGACTGGAGAGAACCGAGCAAGTCATTCTCAATGCACTCGTACATCTTCTTGCAGAGGCTATCCACCGCAACGGACAAGTTGATCACGTGGATCCTCACATCCATGACTTTCTCATCGCTAAAGTCATCAAAGGGCTCCTCCAACAGCTGAGAAAGCTTCTCTACGTTACCCTCGAGCTGCTGCTGCTGATCCTCGAACAGATTCTTCTTCATCTCCCTCTCCTCGGAGCTCATCTCGTCTTTGAACAGCTCCTCACCAAACATGTAGTACGCGAAGGCGTACGAATAGGAAAGGNTGGAGAGAACCGAGCAAGTCATTCTCAATGCACTCGTACATCTTCTTGCAGAGGCTATCCACGGCAACGGACAAGTTGATGACGTGGATCCTCACATCCATGACTTTCTCATCGCTAAAGTCATCAAAGGGCTCCTCCAACAGCTGAGAAAGCTTCTCAACGTTACCCTCCAGCTGCTGCTGCTGATCCTCGAACAGATTCTTCTTCATCTCCCTCTCCTCAGAGCTCATCTCGTCTTTAAACAGCTCCTCACCAAACATGTAATACGCGAAAGCGTACGAATAGGAAAGAATCCGTCTCGATCTGAACAGCCTGTTGAGCCCGTTGGTGACCCACGTGAAGTCTTTGAGCTTCAGCTCCTTCTTCTCTGAATTCGACACTTTCTCGAGGATTTTAACTCTAAGTTTATCCTCCAGCTTTGATGAATCCGTATGTGCTTTGTACCGGTGATGGTAGTGTGTGTACCTATCCAAATCCCTTTTGGCTCTTTCCATCTGCCTTTCTTTGTCATCTTCGTACCGACCGCAACTGTGACCAGCAATGCTCCTATAAGTGTGATCCCTTCCAGTAGCTCCACCACATAGCCAACTGTACAACATGACAAACCAAACATGAGAACACTCCACCAGTTTGGCATTTGCTCGTTTACACGAAGCAAACACAAAGCAAATAAGAGATAATACTAAGATTGCTTACCAAAAGTACTGCCCACAAATACACCTCACGAGATTGCAACCACCATTCTTCTCCACAGGTTTGAAACATTTGGGACACAGCTTCGTGTGAACAGTGATCCAGTTAACCGTCTCCGACTCATCTCGACACTTCTTTCTCCACAGCTCCCACATCAAGCAAGAGCAAGGGGAGTGTGCTTGGCACATACAGCTGAAACAGAACTGAAGACCGCAAGAGCATTCGACCTCGCAGAGCTTGTCGTCCTCGGCACGTATCGCATTCCCGCAGTGGGGAGTGCTCGGACACCACTTGACCATCTTGTTGTCTTCGATGTACGACTCCACGAGGAAACGATCAAACTTCTCAGCAAGATCCGGACGCTTTTTACTGACTAGGTTCCTGACAACGTCTTCGTCACAGATAGCGTTGCATTTATGAGCCATGCATCTGATCCTTTTGCTCTGGCCTTCGTTGATCTGCACGGTGAAATGCTCCGTCCAACCTAAAACCAAGACAAGAACTACGTTACATCTCTACCATTAGGATTGACTAAAGCAAATCTGGGAGCATGGACACTCACAAGTGTTGCAAAAGCAATGGCCACAGTCCATCCTCTTCATCTGATCACCTAGCACATCCTCTAGGCAGACATCACAACTCATGTTGGAAGATGAAGCAAGGGATCCAGAGTCGCCGTATTGACAGTCGAAGAGAGTGATACCAGCTCCAGAGAACAAGCTGTCTTTTCCTTTATCAACAAACACAGCAAACAGCTTCTCCACATCCCATTGGTAATGAATGAGAAGAGTTCGAGCATGGTGCTCCTTAATCGATAACAGTTCCATCACCCTTAACAAATCTTCTCTCTGCATCACCAAACAACACATAACCAATTTAAAGCTTGCCAAAAAAAAAAGAAAACGTTAGAAAAGAATCATCTCTGCCTATTCACCTGAGCTGCAAGAAGCGATTCCTGCGTGATAACCTGCGATTGATCAACATTACCAAACAATCACTACGTTTACTAATAACATAACAACGACATTTAATTAATGTAATTGTCACAAAAATTGAGCTAATTCCAGTAAAACTACAGTAGTTCCCAAACCCTAATTTCAAAACAGAGGAGAACATACAAATCAACCCAATTTCATAATCCGATACAAAAAAAGGATGGAGCTTTCGAAAAACCCAGAAGATTCATAAGAACATACGATAGTTTTCAATCCGCAATTACAATTGTATAATCGAAAGTTCGAATCTTTTTTCAGGGAAACAATCAAAATCAGAGAGAAGGGGAGGACCTGAGTGGATGATTTCTTAGAGGAGGAAGGGTGAAAATCGGAATCGTCGTTATCAATCCCGCCAAGAGACTCCTGATCGGAGGAGTAATAGCAATCCTCCTCTTCATCAGCTGTGTAGTAATCATCCATCGTTCCCTTTTCTCAATTATGGAAAAATCGAATTCATCGAAATAAGTTTAAAATAAAAATAATAAAACTGTGAAGGCCACACGAATATTCAGGCGAGATCACAAAGAAGCTAAGCTATCCGGTTATTAAAAAGAGTAGTTAAGAAGCGAGAGAAGAAGAAGAAGAAGAAGAAGAAGAAGAGGAAGCCGAATCGCGTAGCAAAAAGATTCCTATCTCTCTCTCACGCCTTTTATTCGGAGCATACCACTCTTGCTACGGCGTCGTTTTTGGTTACCAGTGAAACTTGTGAATTTGCCAATTTGGGGTTTTTTTTAATTTCTTTTCTTTTCTCCCGTTTTCTTTTTACAATGAATGGCATGTAAAGGCTTTTATAGCAAAGAAAGGTAATTTGGAAAGGTTATTAATCTTTGACCAAAAAAGGAAAGGTTATTAATAACAGGAGGAATTAGTTTTCATTCTACCTTATTGACCATCATCATAAATGATCTGAATAGCAGATGAAATATTAAGTTCACATTTTTAAAATCGGTTTTACTTAGATCTTATTTAAACAAAATTGAAGGATAATAGCCGATAAGTTATTTAATAATTTCAAGTTATTAGTTTGTTAGGATTGTTCAATTAGTTTTCTTCAAGTATATCAAAAGTTAGTAGTCAAGGAAAAACGATTATCTTATTAATCACACATCAATTATATTTTAGGATTATTTTAATTAATTTTATTTTACAGTTTAGTTATAAGATTTAAATAGTCAAGCTTGTGGAGAAGAATTACAAACTTACCAAACAAGTAGTCAACCGTTTCTCCAAAAAGACATTCTGACAAAAAGTTTAGTGTGTATACATTGGGTTTCACGTACGTCCATATAAAGTACTGGTGACTGCAAACAGTATGTTATGGAAGCAGAAGTTTGGATTAACTCCATTTCTTCAGTTTAATCCTTTTTGTCTTAAAATCAAAAAGATGAGTTACAATTACAAATCAAAATAGTTAGAACATTACACAGCCAACAAACAACTAATCTTCCTCAGCATCGATGTTTGTTCGGAAGAGGTAGTCTTCACCTTCAAGTTCATCTTGATACATATTCATTGGTGGATCATTATGTTTCTCATCTTCTCCTTTCTCATCAACACATCTCTTTCCCTGAACCAAAAAAAAAGATATCGGGGTTTCAGTGAAATATCACAAGTTAAAAGTATTGCAAGGCAACATAAACTACGAGAATGTCTCAAATTTGACTACTGAGAAGATAAATCAAACTCATATCTCCGACTATCGCTCAGTTTCAAACGATATGAAGGCTTGCATCATAGTTAAACTACATTCTCTATATAAATGCCTAATTTGATCATGAAACTTGGTTGAAATAGCATACTAATTAGTAATTACTAAGTAAACCCTTCATGATCAGATTGCAGATCAATATTTCATTTCTGGCACATATGGTTGTTGGATTCAGTTTTGTGACCGAGTTAAATTGTTTTGGGAATAAGCAAAACTTATTACTAAGAGCTTGTGAGGATTCACTAAAGAGCTACTCTAAAAGATAATAAAAACAATGAACAAAAGCTAATCCTTGAAAGGCAAAGACTCTTCAAGCAATTACCTTTCTTAAGATGTAGAAGAAATAATGGAAGCCATCCCCAAAAGTGCTGTACTCCATGGACCAATTAAACTTGGGATCCATAAACAACGGACGCCTGAAATGCGGCTGCATGCCAAGAAAACAAAAATATTGTGTATTTTTAGAGCTGATAATTGAGAAAATTCATGAATATCATCATATATCAGATCGCTAACAAATACCTGGCCAAAAGTAATGGAAATGAAAATCCCATCAGGTTTCAAAACCCGGTGAACTCCATCAAGAGTAGCCATGACTTTGCCAACGGTTTCTTGACGGGGATTCCATGGATCACCAGCATCCACAAACAGTACATCCTTCACCAAAATTGATTACCAAGGAAAAAAAGGAGCAAACAATCAGCTTCCTCTCGACATATTTCAAGAGGATGTTCATTTGAAAAAATTCATATTAGCAAAAGTTAAGTCATAAACAAACAAGGGAATGAAAGGAAGTTTAGGTCAGTTTTTACCATGGTCCCTTTCTCAATAACCACATCAAAACACTCGCTGTCAAAGGGGAGATCTAACATGTCAGCTTGCACCACTTTTATTTCTGAATATATATCAAAGTCCCACGTCATTTATAAACATCCAATGAATCATTTGCTTCATTCAACCAGCAAATACAATTACACACGGCAGCAAGAGACTAATCAAGTTCCAAGCATAGAGATTTTGAAAAAACCAAACCAAAATTTATATAGACAACGATGACACAATGTTAAGAGTTACCTTTGTAGCCTTTTGAGAGCAATCGAGTCTGCATCTTGTCAACAGCAACAGAAGATAAATCAATGCAGGTGATATCAACAATCCCATCCTTATACAGCTCGTCACACAACTGAGAGTTCCCACATCCTAGTTCCAATACCTTTCATTAATCACACCAATGTAAAAACAAAATCAAAATCATATTTTGCAATTTTAAAACATTAGAGCGGAGGAAGGGAATGTACGGAAGAAGAGGTGTTGATGTTGGATTTGATGAGATGCTGGAAATGAGAGTAGTCCTTGAACCATTCGTAGTGTTCCTCCGAAGAGAACCTCTCGTCCCAGTAGTGTGGATCTAGGTAGGTCAGAACGGAGGGAGGACCTACGGAATTTGAATTAGGATCCGAATCACTACCATTGGCGGTGGGTATACACTCCATCGCTTGACTTGATCACCTGCTCGATTCTTCTTTAGCATCATCAGCTCAGCTCCGGGAAGATAAACCCTAAACCCCTTTTACAAATCAATTTGGGCTTTGTTAAACCGGAATATATGGGCTCATTATTAAAGCTTACGGGCCGATAAAATACGACAGTAAAGCCCATGTGAAGTTATCTGTTTTTTGTTCTTAGCTACAAAATACTCAATCCCTTCCAAATTAGTTGATGTTTTGCAAGTTTTGGTGTTTCAAAATACATGTGATGCTTTGGTATTTTAGTTTAAATTTTGCAAAATATTATGTGATCAATGATGTTTTATAGTTTTTTTAACGATTAGTTGAATTGGTTTTTATTTATATTTTAAATGATAGTGTTCTTAATTCTTGTACATAAACTAAAATATCAATTATTTTGAAACGGAAAGAATACAGAAAAAGAAACTAACCATATTCTCGTTAACCGCCAATGAAAATGACTACAAGTAAGCAAGATGACAAACTGTGAAACAATCTAGACGCCCCAAAATAATATTCACAATCACACGCATGTTTTAGAGTTTAATAAGACTCGTCCACGTTCGTCTTTGTGTCGTAGGTAATACAAGTATACTATTTGCACCAAAAAAATGTAATCAAATCACAAAATAAGACTTAAAACTACAAGTCCATGCGGTTGGTGGCATTTAACACGTATTTCAAAATAGACTATTCTTTTTTATTCAGCTTTCCACGTTAAACACTACATAGTTTTATCTATTTATATAGATCGAAGGAAGATAACTCGCGGACCAGGCATCCATTACAAGTTACAGTCAGCGTTGCTTGTTGTCTTTACTTTCTCTCCGTCTCGCCATGGCTGCTGCGCTCCAGTTCGTCCGATTATGCGTGCGCCCGGATACTTTCGTACGTGAGAACCATCTCTCCGGAGGAGGATCTTTCCGTCCCCGCAGACCTTTGTCAGTCCGATGCTCGTCTGGAAACGAGGACGTGAACGCTCCTTTGCCACCGATGGGATCCGATTTTGACACGAAGGCGTTCCGTAAGAACTGGACGAGAAGCGAAAACTACAATCGTAAGGGGTTCGGTCGTAAGGAGGAGACCCTCAAGCTCATGAAGTCAGAGTACACCAGTAAGTTCCATTTCCATATATACTTGTTGTTTATGAGGAACAAAGAAGAAGTTCAGTGGATGTGTGTTTCATTTGGTTAATGTTATTTTGTTGGGGGGGCACTCTTTCTTTATTAGGTGATATATTGGAGACGCTGAAAACAAACGGATATACGTACTCTTGGGGAGATGTTACTGTCAAGCTTGCTAAAGCTTATGGTTTTTGCTTGGGTGTTGAGCGTGCTGTTCAGATTGCTTATGAAGCAAGAAAGCAGTTTCCAGACCAGAGGCTTTGGATTACTAACGAAATCATTCATAACCCCACCGTCAACAAGGTAGAATATGTACTTGTCACTATGCTCTAACTAATCTAATTAATTTTAATATTTGTATTAAGGGTATTAAGTTTTTTTTTTTCTTGCATGCATCTCAAATATCTAGAAATTATAGATTGTGCATATAGATGATGATACAACAGTGTCCCCCCCAACGAACAACATCTCAATATTCGCCAGCGTCTAACAGCCTAGCCTTAGTTACCAGCTTAGATGCTATCTCTTTTGATGTAGTTGAATTTCTTTTGATCATTGGTGAGTTTTCTTTGTGACAGAGGTTAGAAGAAATGGGTGTTAAATGNCTTTTGATCATTGTTGAGTTTTCTTTGTGACAGAGGTTAGAAGAAATGGATGTTAAAATGATTCCTGTGGAGGATTCAAAGAAGCAGTTTGATGTAGTGGAAAAAGACGATGTGGTTATCCTTCCTGCCTTTGGTGCTGGTGTTGATGAGATGTTTGTTCTCAGTGATAAAAAGGTTCAGATCGTTGACACCACTTGTCCTTGGGTCACAAAGGTTACCCTACTTCTTTTGCTATATCCTCTCTCTAATTTCATGTCTTGAGCCGTTGCTAATTAGTTACTTCCTTTTCTTGACACTTGTGTGGCTCTCAAGGTGTGGAACATGGTTGAGAAGCACAAGAAGGGGGAATATACATCGATAATCCACGGTAAATATAATCATGAAGAGACCATTGCTACTGCATCTTTTGCTGGAAAGTACATCATTGTCAAGAACATGAAAGAGGTAATGACTTTATTTTTGTTTATACTTTGCAAGGCTGTTGTTGTTGTTGCTGATGTGTACCTTATAACTGAGCAACAGGCGAATTACGTTTGTGATTACATTCTTGGCGGTGAACTCGATGGATCTAGCTCCACTAAAGAGGACTTCATGGAGGTAAAAGAAGCTTCCTCTCTGTCTTTAGACTGATGCTGTTTTGTAATGATCTATATATATATGGTGGATGGCCTTGTAGAAATTCAAATATGCTACTTCAAAGGGTTTTGACCTTGATAAGGACCTTATCAAACTCGGTATTGCAAACCAGACAACGATGCTCAAGGGAGAAACAGAAGAGATAGGTTAGTTACTATCTCTTACTACTACTACTACACTGCTTTTTAAAATCTCAATCATTGGAAACAAGTCGAGTCTCATGCCCATGCCCTGCAGGAAAACTGATTGAGAGGACAATGATGCGCAAGTATGGAGTGCAAAACGTAAACGGACATTTTATCAGCTTCAACACCATTTGCGACGCTACTCAAGTACATACCCCAAAACCTCTAAAGCTAATTTATTGTTCTTACACTCAAGTGCTAATCCTCTTTTTCAGGAGAGACAAGATGCAATCTATGAGTTAGTGGAAGAAAAGATCGACCTCATGCTAGTGGTTGGTGGGTGGAACTCAAGCAACACTTCTCACCTTCAGGAGATCTCTGAGGTCCGTGGAATCCTATCTTACTGGATAGACAGCGAGAAAAGGATAGGACCTGGGAACAAGATAGCCTATAAGCTCCACGTAAGTGCTGTATATCCACCACACAAGAACGTCCGCTCTTTCTCCCTTGAATAGCATTCAACGATCTTATTATTTTACATTTGACAGTACGGAGAGCTGGTGAATAAGAAGGACTTTCTTCCAAAAGGGCCAATAACCATCGGTGTAACATCAGGTGCATCAACTCCAGACAAGGTAAGCATATTTCATATATATATAAATGTGTGTGTGTGTGTGTTTCATTTGCAGCTGGTTTTGGTCCTTGCACGACATGAGTGAAATGTGTTTGTGTGAAATATGGTAGGTCGTGGAAGATGTTTTGTTGAAGGTGTTCAACATTAAACAACAAGAGAAGTTGCAGCTGGCTTGATACAGTCTTGTGATTGTATTCAAATGTTTTTTTCCATGTTCAAGGAGTGCGTGCGCTAAAATAAAATGTAGTCTCATGATTTTGCCTTTGTAACTTCTGGCAGTGATGTTTTTGTAAGTTTAAAGTCAATAATCCCTATTCATCCTTTTTTTTTGGTAGGGGATAATCTCTATTCATCCTTGGTCCAATGAATGTTATTCCACCACAATCAAACCTTTACAGCAAAAATCTTGCTGCAAAAAAAAAAAAAAATACAACATTTCATCTTCATGTTCAAACATTTAAATTTAGACATAAGTTGGGAAAAGAGCTAGAAAAAATCTAATTTTGTAAAAGAAAAAATAGACGAACTTTTTTTTTCTTAACATCAAAAATTGTTATATTATTCAAATTTGTAGTGGGATGAAAAAACAAACCAAAAAACTAATAAAAACAAATCGCAAAAAGTGGTATAGTAAGAAAAAAAGTTATAGAAAAACAAGAGTATATTTTGTTATATACGCGGCATTTCTATTTTATTTTTTGATTATATTTTAATTTGTTTCATTTATCAAAACAAATAAATTTGCTGGTTAATTAGTTTTTTGCGGTTAAGTAGAAGCCGCTATATAACGGAGAGGAGGAGAGACCTTAAACGATCCCTCTTCTTTTTTTCCGTTGCTCCGTCGTCGTTAGGTTTCTTTCTCGTTGACGGGAGGCAAAATTTTCCACAGCGGTGAATGTAGTTTGATCTACGCGAAACAAAAAACCTAATTTTAGGGATTCGAAAAATTATTCAGAAGAGCAATGAGCTTAGAGAGGAGAACACACGACGGTGACATAAAGGATCCAGCTTCCTCCTCCTCGTACGAATTCACCCACGCCGCCGCCAAATCCGCCGTAGCTCAAATCTGCGAAACCGTCGGCTACAACCATTTCAAGGATCCGCCTCTCGAATCCCTAACCGGAATCGCGATCCAGTACATTCTCCAACTAGGTAAATCCGCTACTTCCTTCGCTAACCTAAACGGTAGGAGTCAGTGTAACGTCTTCGACATCGTCCTCGCTTTAGAAGATTTATCCGGCGAGGAAGAAGAAAGAGTCTCGCTTCGTGAGAGCTGTTCCGCTTTGCGTTCGGTTAAGCTTAGAGAGATTATCGATTTTGTGAAAATTAGTGGTGATGAAGAAGATGAAGAAGGGGCTTTTATACAGCCGTTGATTCGTTTTCCTGTAGGGTTAAGTGATAAGAGGAAGAAGAAGATTCCTAGTTTTGTTGAGGTTGGTGAGACTCCACCTGGAAAGCATATTCCTTTATGGCTACCGGCTTTTCCTGATCCTCATACTTATAAGGTGACGCCTATGTGGATTGAGAGAGGGTTGGATCCCAGAGGGGATAAGATTGAGCAGGCGAGGCAGAGGAGGAAGGCTGAGAGAGCTTTGTTGAGTCTGCAGAGGAAGCTTGTTTGTAGGATCTCTTCGGGTGGTGGTGATCGTGTGTGGGGAGATATGGATGGTGGTGTGAAGGAAGTGATTAGAGAAGCTGAGATTGAAGTGCCTGAGGAAGAGAAAAGAGATGGTGTATCAGTGGTGGAGGCGTTTGCTCCTGCCTTGGAGGCTGCGAGAGAAGGGGTTTTCAGTGAAGATCGGAATGAGAAGAAGAAGCCTGGTGTTCTTTCTAAGCTTAGGACTGAGAAGAAGTTTCTTGGAGAGCCGTTGGATCTGACTCTGCAGATGAAGGGTGAAGATAGACCTATGTCGTTGCGTGAGGAAGATAGAGATGACAAGAGGAGGAGGGCAGAGTTTATCTTGAGACAGTGCATGGAGAATCCGGTGGATCTCAATCAGTTGTAAAATAAAGGGCCTCAGTTTACAGTCTCTGTAGTGTAGTTTCTCGAAATTGTTCTGTAAAAGCTTGTGATTTTGTAGCCTTTTTCTATTTACAGGATTATGTTTTATGATTACGACTTTTGATCTGAATGGGATAAGAGTTTCTGACCAATCTCTCAAGCGGTGGATAGGCCTTTGTCTCGTGTTCATAACTTTTATCTAAGTGTTTATTTTCATTGTTCCATGAGTAGGGAGGGAGCCAGGAGACTATAGTGTGGTTGTTTGTCTTGGAACAGTTTGTATGTACCTGTCATAGTCTGTCTTTTGGTGATCTAGTCGTCATACATACTATCATAAGTAAGAGAAGCACGTACAAAACACATCTTAAAACAATCTTTAAATACATAACTAATACTTATTTTTGAATGTCCTTCCTATATCCTTATCGTTTACCCATGTTATCAGCATCTATTTGATGATATACACTATACAGTATCTATTTCATGAGATCTCACATAAAGAAAACAATTTCATCAACGAAGTACACTTTGGAAATGAAACTGAGAATCCTTTTGTATATACCTTCAAAGTGTAGTTGAGTAATACAAATAAAACAATGAGTAAAGAAGACACAAAAGAACCTACCGTGTTTTTCTTTTATGTACACAGAAGAATTGAAAAAAAAACTATTGTGACAACAAAGTTGTAGGTCAGTTAGCACAAAGCACTGACTCAGTACCAAACCACCTCAGTTCATCTTAATCAATCATGCATCCCAGATTCTGGTTTAACATGAGATCTTGACCGCTGTGAGCTGAGCTTGCGCAGGAACTGCAACGCCTCAGTATAAGAAGGATCCGAGCGGCTCAGTGGTTTACATGAGTTTATATGGTCTGTTGACTCCAACACCTGTTTCATCATACGGTCGAGTAAAACCAAACAGTTTTGGAAGTTGCTACTATAATTAAACATGAGTTTCATNTCGTTAGCGATGATGATCAGTAACCACGGAATCAATTATAAAAAGGACTCATGTACATGTTTTGACTTATAATAAGTGTAATCAACAACCTCACAGAAACTAAGGACTTCTACAATCCCTTTCTTATGTAACTGGCGAAGCAAGTCATTGAGCTCCACTAGTCTTGGAGAACCACTTCGAAGCTCCCCTATCTGTCACAATTCACCATACATAAGTTTGATTAGATACCGTGATTTTGAGATGACCAAAAGGATTGAAACAACTCAATAATGGAATGGTATTACTAACAGATGGAGCAGGTCGCAACACAAGACCCATCCGCCATGGCATATCTGCTAACTTGCTACCAAAATGTGGGCAACTGTAGAATATCTGAAAAAGAGGTCAACGATGTTGACATTAATTCTTCAAATGAGCTAATTCGCTGATAGAAATTAGAAATGGTATGAAGCGTTGATACATACAACCCCAGCGGTGTTATTCACTAGTTTATCGAGTTTTTCTTCCTTTGCTTTGTGTAGAATCTGCTTCACAACAAGGCCTCCCATACTACAAGATAAAACGTTTCTTGATCAAAATTTATGTATTGATGTTCCACGAGACCAAATTTAATCTCAATAAAACACCAAGACTAGTGATAAGCTTTAACTGATAACAAACCAATGAGTATAACCATCAATGGTGGCCAATTAAACGAGAAGGAGAGTAACAAAGTTTGCGTTAGGAAATATCTATTGACAGGTTCAAACCTGTGAGTCACGAAAACAACAGGTCGATCTCCAATGCCTGCAGAGACCAACTTTTCCAATATCATAGAGCTAACCTCCTGCAAGTTAGCAAAAATCCGTCATACAAAAAGAACTCACGCTAAATGATACGGAGATGATGTAAGTACATAAACGGAATGCTGTATCTAATCAACTCTTCCAACTCTCGACCACTTTTCCAGTAAACGTACCTGAAGAGGCAAGCTAGCTCCAGACCATTCCGTGAGGTTTGTCTGTATCAAAAAAATTCAAATTGGCAACCATCAATGCACAAGGAAATAGATAAGGACATAAGTTATAGATTAAACACAGTTACAAAGATCTCCACTGAGTAGGTATGAGCATAAAACACAGACATACCTTGTATTTAAGGGTAAACATGCGAGCTTGAGGGAAATCATTTGAAAGCCATTCACTCGGCCAAAATGTTCCTAGCTTTCCTGCTTCCTGGTCAATCTTCTCCACTAAGCCAGATTTGGTAGAGGACTTATCCTCAGCTATTCGCCAAGTTTTAAAGGGTCCACCACGCAATCCATGAAGAAATATAACATCAAATTCAGGATCATGCACACGTGAACCACTACTTGAAGGATCCATGGAGCTAGACAAATCGCTAGCATCAACGACATCATCTCCGACGGTATCAGCAGCATTAGTTGCTTCACCTTCACTAGATTCGTTCTTCTTACCATTTTGTTGTTCTTTTTCAGGACATTTCCAATGGGGTAGTCCGGGATTAATTAGAAATATCATGTCTCCATAGCGAGGACAGTTAGTGTTCATGTTGGAGATGTCTGGCTTGGAACTGCCTCCATTTCCAGATCCACTTTCAACTTGCTGATTGCAATATATGTTTAACAGAGAAGCCCTCGCATAACTTTGTGTCTTAGGGTCACTGCAACCGGAAATTCTACCTCTTGCACAATCATCAAGCCATTTGCACCATGTTTCATCAGCTAAAATGATCTTCTGGACTTTTGGAAGAAGCGAAAGAATGGTTAGCAATCTAGCAGCATGCCTTCGTATGTGTGCACTAGCTGGGACTTTCACGCTAGATGGATCCTGCATATCTGTGATTGAAGATTCACCAACATTATCCGGAGCACGCTCTCGAGCCTCCAGGGATCTGGATGCATCATAAGCTTCTATTGCACCTAGCTTTTCATAGTCATCACTTAGCAGAAAGCGCCTTAGCAAACAAAGAATACCAAAATCAACTATTTTGTTCTGGCATATAGAATCTTCAGCGCAAAGATCAGTCAGTGATTTGATAGACTTAAGGGTTGCCAATGCAGACTCGGCAGCATTAAATTTAGGGGGGCTGTCCTTCTTTAAGTTCTTAATAGGTACCGCAAAAGGCTCTGAAAGGAGTAGATCTGCCAGTGGGACATTATTGATCGAATCTGGGACTGTACCCAGTTGAGCCATGGCAAGGTTAACAACGGCCCCTGCTAGCTGATTGGTTGACTGAGTAGCAGAAGCAACTTTTGACAGATCTACCTGTATATCCAAATATAATAGCTGTTATTTACTAAGTCTTAAAACCGAAAGTTGTAACAAACTAAAAAGTCATATCCTCAACTGTTCTTTATACAGATAACATAGTAAATGACCATAAATTTGTGCACCTTTGGTTTCTCAGTTTTAGGTAGGCTAGCTCCTTTAGCTGACAACGTCTTGCTGTAGTTCAAAATCTCATTCATTATAAGGGTTAACCATCCCTGAGAAATTGGGATGGAGCGTGGTCCGTAATCCTCAAAAGTCCTTGAAAGGATTCTTCTTGCCGAAGATTGAACAGTGTCAGATGCAACCTTTCCAAGAACCCACGAGAGTAGTATACCTGACCATTTCTGACTCTCTTCAAGAGATAAATGCGTGTCGCCAGCACAGAGTAATTCTAGCGCCTTTGACAAACCTTCTTGAACTGCTTTGTGCTTCTTCGTTTTCCTAGCACTGTCTCTCATCAGATGAAGACCCTTCTCCATAACCATCTTCCGTGCTTCGTCACTTCTGTCAACAGAAACTAAAAAGGCGGACAACGCAACTTGAGCCAATGGGATATCCTCAGTTTTACTGGCGTGTGAAACAGTGGCAAGCAAACTCGAACTCCAGTCGG
>OVBX01002775.1:0-18917 GCA_900406325.1 Erucastrum elatum | reverse complement strand
TATATATATATATATATATATATATATATTGTGCTGAAGATAATTATGTGATGTTTGCATAATTAAAATACATAAATAGTTATAAAATAAAAAAGATTAAAGAATAAAAAGACTAAAGTATAAATAAAAAGTTCCACTCTATAATGGAGTGAAAAATAGAGTTACTCCAAATATAGAGTAAAAAGTAAAGTTGTACTATTTTAGAGTGGGATATAGAGTGGAGTTGGAGAAAGTTTTATTCTATAATAGAGTTTAGTGTAGAAAATAGAATGGGGTTGGAACTGTCCTTAGTTTTTTTCTTAAGCAACATATAGTTTTTTAAAACCTAAATATCGTAAAGAAAACTTATTTGTAAAGCCAAAGCCATCAAAGTTGTAAACAATCTGAACCATGTGTCCAGTCGAACATGACGATATACCACCAAAAAAACACGTTATCATACAACCCTTCGAACAATTTTTAAATCATTTTTGTCACTATTTTTATTACAAATAAATTATATACTTCGAGGGCTTGTTATAACACACTTAAGCAATGCAAACTTATTGTTATGTTAAAATGTATTTAACGTAATTACCTGTCATGACTAAAATGATTTTTAGAAACTAACTATCAAACTGATTAATAGTGTTTAAAAAATTTCATTCTTACCTTAAATAAACACTGCAAAATTAACTAACATAATTTCTATAATATTATTTGAGAAATCAGTTTTTATGTGTTGCTCTCACATTAATTTTCATGTTGGTTGATTACACTGACACTTTTAATGAATTAAAAATATTACATTTAAATACTATTATTGGTTTTTTATTTATTTTCCTAAAAAACTTTTGAAAATAACATATATAGTAAAAATGAAAAATTTTAAAGTTTTAAAAACA
Source organism: Erucastrum elatum (assembly GCA_900406325.1). NCBI lineage: Eukaryota > Viridiplantae > Streptophyta > Magnoliopsida > Brassicales > Brassicaceae > Erucastrum > Erucastrum elatum. The sequence continues at coordinate 18,033 of OVBX01002775.1, read as the reverse complement.
AATTTAAAAACGAAAATATATTAATATATAATATGATTTCATTAAAAAGGAAATTTCATAAAATAGAAATATTCCAAATTTACAAGTTCACAATTTGTTTAAACTGCTTATTCCTAAGAGATATTAAAACCAATTAACAATAAACATATTTTGTATGTAATTTCCTTATATTATATTTTATCATTATTGAATTTTTTGTTCTCTTAATATTAAATGTTATTTTAAATTTTATGTTTTTATGTTGGTGGAACTTAATATAACCATAACCAAAACAGGAAACAAAATGAAGTATCATTTTTGAAGATTATTTAAAATAAATTTGATTTTAATATTTAATAAGTCTAAGACATAAACTATTTGAAATTTATAATATATTTTAATTATTGTATATATTGATATGTGTTCATGAGTTTTGGCAAATGTGTTAGTGTCTTATGTATGTAATTTTTTATTGATCATCACATTAGTTTTTAATATATATATTTTTTTAAAAGAGACCAACACATAATTTCATAAATATTATGAAAAATACATGCACTTTAAAATATAAATAAAGTTAATTTGATTTTCTTAATTATAATAAAAATAATTATACTTTAGTTTGAATTTGAAAGAATATATGTAACTCAATATACTCACAACATGAGTGATTCGACTAGTCAAACCTATATCTAAAATCATATATTTAAATACAATAAGAATATATAATTTTATAATGATTTTTGATGGAACTTAATTTCATAATCTTTTTTTTTTTTTGAAACACACTTAATTTCATAATCATATACACATTTTTTGCAAATGAAAAACTAAAACACAAACGACAGAATCATACAAAAGGTAATAATCTAGATCACAGAAATAAGGTATATTCCACCCATAGGACGGGCTGGCCCGTACTATACATATATAAAGTCACGAACTTGCGGAAAAAGTGTTTACAGAACCCGACTGTAACATGCAATCACATATGACTGCAGAATTGGAGCATATAGAAGAACCTAAACAACTAACCTAACTCAAATTTACTCCTTTACTTTGCGTCCTTGAAATCGATTCGTATTGGCTCCTGAAACTCCAAGTAACAATACTATAGCATCGTCCTTGTCAACCCCAGTCTCAATAGCCCATAATTGCCACCCCACACTCGTTAGATGAGGCGAGTTTCTCTCCAACCCACAACCGCCTCCTCAATCTGATGAAAGACTTCGCGTAAAATGAGTATTTCTTCGCGAGCTTCACCACATACCTGAAAACCTTATCCAATATAAATTACCTTTACTTTTTTGTGAATACTAAAGGTCCAAGAATTAAAAAGAAAAATAAGGTAAACATCATTTTTATTTTATTTTTATCTTTCACAGGNGGGGGGGGGGGGAAATTATCTTTATATATAAAATACAGTTCTTTCTCTTCTCAGCAGGACACATAGGATTCCACCTAGATAACTCAAGCTCTGTCGCACTGACATGTGTCATAGACGAAAACTTTTCGTTTTGTGTTTGACTAGGTTTCATTGTAATTTATTCGATTCTTTAATATCGCAGTTTCCGCTATCTACAAATACAATGTTTTTCCATGTGATCTCTTGACTTTCCGTTTAGTTTCATCAATCAATTTTGACCTCTCCCTTTCCCCACGTCAAACCTATAAATTGGAGAGGCTTATCACTCGGATGAACCTTCACCATCACTCTCAATTAAACTTCTTAATCAATCGTAGAAAGATTATTCGGTAACGTCTTCTAATGTTATTGTTGTTCAATCATCTGTCAGTGCTCTCCACCTCGGTAGATGGTCGCAGTTCATTGTTTCTCCACTTCTCCAATTTTGTTACTCGAAAAACTTCAAGATGCATGGTGAGGATCACTCTGCTTCTCCTTGATGAAGGAAGGTATTGTATCTACATCTTATATTTGATCTTAATTTTTTTTCTTTAAAGGCTGTTGCTCTAAATCCTTAAATTTTGAATCATCCTTTTATGTGAACACTCTATGACTTAAAATTCTCTAACAAATGTTTGCTCAGTTCTCCCCGTTAAGACCCATGATGATGATATCCTGTTAAGGCTTGGATCTTCGATGTTCTCGGGGAAAATGGCTGGTCTTAGGTTGCAGCAAAGAAACCGGGTTTAATTTTTATCTATTTTAGTTTTACTGGAACAAAAAGATTGAGAGATGAAAAACATTTGCCTTTGGTTTAGATACTGAGACAATAGATAAGACTTTTGTAAAACAACCACTTGGTTCAGCCTTTTCATGATTGGTTAAATGTAGGCAACAGATGAGGTGATGGGTTTTTATCAGAGGAAGAGATAAGGGCAAGAAGTAATTAAATTCTTGAGAAAGATGATATGCAGCAGCTGCTGAGACTTTATCATGAGTGGTGGTGGTGGTGGCGGCGGTGGCCCTCAAACTCCAATGAAGATGGGGGAATTGAAGACGGGTTTGGATTCCACTCTTTTGGCCAGTCTTCTTCAAGTTACGAGAATGCTATGTAGATCTTAAAATACTTATCTTCAAAGCTATTGTCTGTGTTTGATTGCACTAAAATGTCATGTGAATGACCAGTTTGCAAGATTACTAAAGAACATGGATGCACTAGGGAATGTTCTTAGCCAAGCTCATGAACCGGCAGGCTGGTTTGTAGATTTTCTTTATGGAATTGGTAGTGTTTTCTGGCTTCACTTAGGCTTTCCCTCCTGATAGGGTGACACACTAGAGGTTTCTTAGGCTTGCATGTACGTGTGCTTACTATGGACTCAATTTGTATGATGTGTTATATTTGCGAGTGACGGGGCCTTTGAAGATGGTTTGTGCGTGTCTTCTTATATCTCAGATGCTGTAGTCCTTCTCCCAGCTTTAATAGGAAAGAAGTTGGCATAACAAAACAGAAGACATTGTACAATCAGCTGATGCTTAGTGCCTGTTCGTGGTATGTTGTTTGGAAACAAGCAGTCATGGTCGTGTTCAACTGTCGTATACAAACAGATGCATGTTAATTGTATATTTTGTAATTTTTGTTTGTGAGAATAAGATTTACGAACATATATCTGTGACGTGCGTGTAGCCTCATTCACATTTTTTTTGTAGATATGTTATAGTGCTTACATTTAAAGTATATAAAACTTAACAAAAAAATATGTCTAAATTGCTTCTTTTCTACTAACAAAACTGAAGAAAAAAAATCGTAGGATTATTTATGGTCATCCAACTCGAGAAAGTCACAAGATGATGTAATGCCACGTCCAACTAATATATAATAAAAAAAATAGATTACTAAACAAAAGCCAATCATCTTAAACCTTTTAATTTTACATGAAAAAATCATATTTTAAAACAAGTAATTTTATTTTAAGAAATCATAACTAATTAATTATTTAGATAACATATGTTTTATTTAGTTTTCAATTACAATAACCTGTCAAAATTTAACTAATATGTATATTTTCAAATAATAAATTTATATTAAATATTTATTCTAATTGCTAAAATTATTTGTTAATTTTCATCCCGCCCGCAGGCGTTGAATTTTAAATCTAAACAAAAAGGAAATAGATCCAATAAAAAAAAAAATCTAAGGTTTAATCTGATAATTGAGATTGGATGTTGAAGACCATCGCGAGTAACCCCACAGTTGAAATACAAACTCCAAAGTCAACATGAATCATCACATAAAGGTGAGAGTATTTGTGTTACAATGAATTAAATGATTTTTTTTCTTGCGATTTTATATATTAGAAACTAATATCAGAAAGAACTCATAGTTCTGGAGAAAGAGAGGGGCATACGAATATTTGTTTAATAAACAGAAAATTTTAAGATGCAAAAAAAGAAAAAAAAAAGATGCAATACAAATTTGAAAGTCAATTTGAATCATCATCTAAAAATATGTATACATGTTACAAAAATAGATGATTACTCTTGCGCTTTAGTCTAATACTCCAGGTATATTAAATGTTTTATTACTATAAGAAACAATGGAAAGAGAGAAATGATAGGAACAAACTGTTTAGAAAAGAGTGTTATAACCTCAACATTCCTACGTATATAAATATATATGGATCTTCTTCCTCAAGCTTAGCCGCCAAGCATATCGTGTGAGATTAAGCCACCAACTTGCACGGTTACACCAGCTTCCTCCCCTCGTTCATGTTTCCTTTATGCTCTTCTACTTGCGTTTTTTTTTCTCGCCACATTTTTGTATAGCATCATCACATCCTTTAGAAGAGTAACATTATTCTTGGCCTTACCATTTTTAACGTGATTTGTGAAATCGATTGTGGATTGAGGCGACAGGAAGAAGTGTGTATGTATATATATATATACAAGTAGATGACGTGGTTATATGGATTATCGTAGGTGTTGCGAGATTTTAGCTCAATAAAATAAAATATTCATTTATAAAAATACTATACAATGATTTTATTAATAGTAAGAGATTTATGAATTTTATGGTCTATGATGACGCCCGTAATCACGCACATGTATAGCATTCCTAGTATGTTCACTCAAATCGTATCTATTGAAAATGTTTACAATAAATTAATTTGAAATAATGGTGAATAATGCAGATGATATTATGAAGAAAGTAATGGTAATCTGTATTTTAGGAATCTCTTAGAAATACGGAAACTAAACTATATTATGAGTAGTAAATATACGTTAGAGATTTGATTGTCAATTGGTTGTCTATGTTTCAGCAAGATATTATTTACATATTTGATTGTGATAATTTTTTTAAACTTAATGCCCTGCCCATTCATTTTAATAAGATAGATTAGCAAAAGGTCCATCCATAAATTAGTTGGAATATGCTATCCATGTTTCCAAACATTAAGTTTTTTTTTAATATATACTAGAGGCTTGTCCGCGCTACGCGCGGAATATTGTTTCATTGTTATTAAATATATTTTTTGAAAGATATGTTATGTAGTTGTTTTTATTTGTTAAGAGCATTATTTGGTGTTTTTATGTGCTTGTTTTTTTAATAATGTGTTGTTATGTATATAGTAGTATTTATTAATGCTGAAATGAGCCTCTAATGTAAGTATATTTAATTTCAATAACTTTGCATTTAGGTATTTTTGGTTTTATAGTTTACGATTTCACCATCAAAATTGTATTTTATTTTTACTTTTTCCAAACATTATTCATTTAAGATGATAATGTCCTCTCCATATATTTTGATCTTGATTCGTCACCATATATGTATTTTTTTACCTTTCCGGTATGTGGTGTTTCTCACCATCAGACGAAAAAGACTCACCTTTGTGCTCTTGTTTTTCCTCACAGTCTTTTCATGTTTTGGTTAATATTGGCACTCCTCTTCTTCTTTATATTCTTGTTGATGTTAGAGACTGCATCTTCTTGGGATGGGTCAGGGTTCTTAGTCTTTGATGTTGTCTTCCTCATCGTTGTCTTGTCGTTGATAGTTCATGCTTGTTTTGGTTTTCAAGATCTTGTTTTTGGTGATCTGGCATCTATGTTCTCTTTCATATCTTGAGGACGGCTTCACGGTTTGTTGACATCATTTTTTCTCCCCTTCTCTCTCTGTTTGCTCATCTCATTATAGCTTTCATCGATGCTTGTGTCTCTCGTGGCTCTCCATTTTGTCATGTTTGCCACTCCAGGTTTATATAGTGTTTTATTCCGTGTATCTTTTGTGGATCTGAAAGGTTGTTTCTGGTCTCAAACTTGAGCTCTGGTTTCTCAGTGATTGACTTCCATTCTTCCTCACTAAGGTTGTTTCTCTTATTCCCCTGCTTCATTTTGCAAAGGTGCGTGGAGTTAGTCTTTTAAAGTTTTAGTCTCTTCTATCTAAAGCTTTGTGGTTCTTCGCTGGCATGGGTGTTGTATGTGCTTCTTTAATTTGTGAGATGCTTATTACTTCTTAATTTATTGTTGTGCTTTTGGTGCTTTAGGCATGTGTTTTCCTGCTTCGTGGTAACTTTGGCTTTTCAGTAATTATTCTTCTCTGATTCCACTTGTGATGATGTTTGATCGGGCTTCTTTGTGTTTGAGAGATTGTTTTGTCTAAAATTTTATTTTTCTATCATTTTCTGACTTTTTTTTTGTTCCTGCCAAGACAATTTATGGCAATATGAAGTAAATTAATCTTTGTTCTTAATCTCCTTTTAGCTCTGGAATTTTATTGAGTTACTATTATTACGACTTTTTGCTTTACTTAGTAATTATGGAGTTTTAGATTAATTTTGTGCTGTGCTCTAATTTACTTTTCTTAGTTTGATTATTTTATGAATTTTTAATATTAAATTAAATAAATAACTTTTTAATGAAAAAATATAATATAATAAAATAATAAAAATTTAGGTTATTTTTAGTTATAAATAAGTTAAATATTTAAAATACATTTATATTATTTTACTTACTTTTATTTATCTAGAATTTTAATGACCAAGAAAATTGATGATAATTAGTGCGAGAAGGATTATATAACTAAAATTTTCAGACCAGTCCTACCTATCAAATTAGATCATGTTTCATTTAGTTTTTAAAATTAAAAGAGAAAAATAGACACTTACAAAAATAAATATTTTTAAATACTTCTTGATTTGATAAACCATATTATTAGTTTTCCAAAACGTAGTAAACCAGCAAAAAAGATCATGAGTTCGAATATTTACAACCGCACCGCAATTATAGTAACAAAAATCTCTACATATTTATGTATCTATATATTTTTGTTACTATTACGTCTAGATCTATATGGATTTATAATGGATTAGATGACAAATTCAATTTGAAGAAATTAATCAGATAGAAAAATAGCGATACAACTATTAGATAATTTTTAGATTTTTTTTTGAAAAAAAATCGCTTATTATCTAATAAATCTATAAAATTATTATATCTTCTAATATAGAGATAGAGAAAGATGGGAGGTTGTATGCGACACATAATATTTTTTTATCATTTTAATACTTTGAATAATATTTAAGTCATTTGTATGTATTAGAAGTTTGGATCACGATGTAAAAAAAATTGTCAAGAAGAAAAATGAATAATTAAAAAGTGTTGGATCAAATTGTAATACTTTAAAAGAAAAATGACCTAAAATGTAAAAAAACAAACAAACGGAGACATGTGTCGCAAAAACCCCCCGCCACATGGCAGAAGAAGAGAGAAAAGCTAACTTTATATATATATATCTAATATAGAGATAGAGAAAGATGGGAGGTTGTATGCGACACATAATATTTTTTTATCATTTTAATACTTTGAATAATATTTAAGTCATTTGTATGTATTAGAAGTTTGGATCACGATTTAAAAAAAAATGTCAAGAAGAAAAATGTATAATTAAAAAGTGTTGGATCAAATTGTAATACTTTAAAAGAAAAATGACCTAAAATGCAAAAAAACAAATAAACGGAGACATGTGTCGCAAAAACCCCCCGCCACATGGCAGAAGAAGAGAGAAAAGTTAACTTTATATATAAATAGATCCTTATCACCAAACAAATTCTTAAAGTACTTCTACTTTAATAAGATAAATGTATAATGTTTTACAAATATCTTAGTGAATAATACAAAAACCATATCAAGAGAATCTATATGTTTCCATAAGCTATTTTTATGGCACCAAAGTTTATATGCCATAGGAGATCTGAAGCTTAATTTTATGTACTTGACTTAGTACCGACCAGAATTTACAATATCGTAAATTTATGCACTTGACCCAGTACCGGCCCAAATTTATATCAGGCTGGCAGCAGAAAATTTATTTTTGGCTGTATATATTAATTCTATTAAATATATAAAATGTTTTACCTTGGATTCTAACGCATAACAAATATAAAAAATTAATGTATAATATTTTACAAATTTTTATAGTGAATTATACACAAACATATCAAGAGAAGCTATATGTTTCTTTCTTTCCATAAGCCATTTATATGGAACCAAAGTCTACTTGCCATAGACGATCCAAAGCTTAAATTTATGTGCCTGGCTCAGAACCGGCTTGGACTTTTCCTCTCTTAATTTTAGGTGCTTGATTCAGTACCAGCCCATACTTATATTGGGCTGGCAGCAGAAGTTATTTTGGGCTGCATATATTAATTCTCTAAAAATAAAAAAATGGTTTGCTTTAGATTTGAACACGGAACCTCCGACTGATAAAGATTAAGGTATTTCCACTGGATCTAGTTTACCTCTCTATCAATAACATGGCCGAAAATTGGCATTAACATTTGACGGCCAGAAGCGCTTGCTTCCTTCGCTTCTGTCCAAGCCCGGCCCTGGCTTGACTGGTTAGTAGATTTCTAGTATTGATCTTAGACAATTGCCATTTACATATAATTGATTGTGTTTTCATTTGTATTCAGAATCTCATGCAATCATATATAATGGGACACTTTCCTCTCATCTGAGAATGTCCACGTCTGATTATTTTTAATGCCTATGGGATCCGCATTATGTTTGGTTTTCGTTTGCTCTAATATTTAGGAGTTTGGTCTGATTTGGTTCTACACGTTTGTTTCATTTATGAGTGAAAAGCTGCATTTTCTGCTATTAGGGCTTCATTGTTATCCTCCTCCAGAGCTCATCCTCATCGTCTCCCTTTTTCACAAAGCTAATGATTCTCCTCCCATTGCTTAACCTCCCCTACCGTTCAACGAATTTCTTTTAATTCGCCAGTAATTATTATTCATAAACCCAGACCTTTCTGTTTCTTTCATGTCAATCTATTATATAAGAAAGGGTTGAGAGCAGGATTCTTCTCCACACCACAAGCTCCGTACCCAACTTCTAACCCTCTCTTTCGCACTCTCTTCCGGCGTTCCGATGCCGTCCCGGAATCCACCGCTTTGTTTCGGCCGGAGAGAGTTGAGACCACTAAACGATCCGTGGAGGATACCCATGATATATTCGGTCGATGACTCCACCTCTTTTCATTGATGGCCATCGACATCTAAGAGAGAGGAGTCCCCGCATCTCAGAACCTAAGATAAGGAGAGAAGCTTCTCTTTGTTCCTCCTTATTCACGTCATCCGTTCTGTTTCTGTAAGTTCAAAAGCTCTGAAATTTATCTAATCTTGCAATAACGTCATGAGGTTTTGTTTTTTTTCATGGGTTTAGGTGTAGACAAATGGTGAGGCTGGTGAAGTGATGAAACATTATGATTTTCCGAATTGGCCTTTGCTAGCTACTTGTGCATCAATTAATGATGATGATGCTGCTGTTGATGAATGATGATGAGGGTAAACCCTAACTTTACAGTTTAGAATGTATCATATCTCTTATGCTTCATATTTTAAACGGTACTTCCCTGGTGACATCCCCACCTTCATTCCCCAACCAAAATAATAATAATAATCTTAGTTTGTTCCTATGAGTTAAGAAATATTCTATTTTTTTCTCACGAAATCTATCTCACACAACCCAATATAAATAATTAAGAATATAAAGATAGTCGATTGATCTTACTTGGGCCATGACTTAACCTTAAGTTCATCAAGGCGATCTTGAGATGGTTTTTTCTCGACGATGATTCTTGGATTTTGATCTGTCATTTACTATTACCTCCTTATCTTTTAATTACATATTTGTTTTCAATAAAGTTAAGAAACAGAGAGCAGGAATATCAGAATCACAAGAGAAGATATGAGTGTGTTGTTGTAAAGCTTTCTGTGGCATATTTATTTAGTCAAGAAATAGAGTGCATGATATTCCCCTTAATGCAAGGAAGTCATCTGGAGTCTTTTCAGAAGGAGTTTCGCCTTTCGTACAACTTCCTCATTCCAATGACGATGTCGTTAAGAAGATAGTACACAAGGTATACAATCAAATGTGTGTAAGTGCCGTAATATTTTGGGGTACTTAAAATAACATATCATGTGCTTTGTCTGGCACAAATTGTTTGAGAACGTCTTCTCCGATCCTCCTCTCCAATAAGTAGTAGAGTTGGCACTATAGGTGTTATTTTAAAATGTCTATTCGAAAGAATATCCATGTTTCTCATTGTGTATGTATACAACTTCACTCATATTTTTTAGATGAAACATGTTACCTTTGTAGATTTAAAACAATAGGGGGAGGCAGTTGTCTAACTAAACAAAATAAAAAGACTTCGCAGCAACAACATTTAAACATATCTCATGTATAGAATACGTTTTCGTCTCACAAGTTCATAAGTGCTTTGATTCGTTAGAATGAGGTAGTTGCATGAAAGCCAGTTTGGCAGATATTAATTAGGCAAAACGTATTAGGTTTTGAGGAGAATATCAAGAAAATGTGAGTAAACACTGAAAAAGTAATAGAAGAAGCACAAATATCATGGAGCCCACCAATACGAGAAGGAGCAGTATGATAATTGCATTATTCCACCTGTTCACATTTCCAATTAGCAAATTTCATTGTTCAAATAAACTGGCCAACACAAGTAGAGGGAGATGAAAAAAAATAGTATACCAAGGTTTGGCTACGTTACTGAGATAGTCAATGTACATGATGTGTCCAGATACATATAGCACTCTCTTAACAGATGTACCACCTGATATAATAGAAACACGTTTACGAGTCTGATGGCAAAACATCAAACTTAATTAACAATGTAACATAGTGCAACTGCAGCTATTGCAAGCTTTACCTGAATTTACAGTAATTTGGCTGGCGGAGGTTGCGACAAAATTTAGTGAAAATAGGGAAAAATAAGTTGAACAGCAACTATACGAGATTGAAATATTTAACTGCTCCACATGACAATAGCCGCAAGTCAAATTTCTACAGGTTACAAATAAAAACAATTCAGAATCAGTAACACTCCATCCTGCATATACAACAATCTTGAACTTCAATAACTATCATTACTAGGCTTCTACTTTATCACTAAACCCAAATATTATATGGTTTTGCCTTCATCAACAGTACATGAAACTTTTACTTTCTATATATAAACAACAACTATACAAAACAAAACAATTGACTTTATCCCCTTTAACATTTTAAACTATAGTAACACATGTATTTATCAACATCTCCGCGCTTGCGCGGGGCTACGCTCCTAGTCTAATCAAATGTTACAGTGAATTTTGTACTTTCTAATTTTTCAAAATATCATATTTTCCATTCGGGATCTTGATTTATGGAACAACCCTCTAAATTTCTAATCCAAACTCCAAAAGACAGATGTGATATGATATATTTTTGAGTTTTAGGAAACATGAAAAATGATCCATGTCAGTATAAATGTATGACATGAAAACTAACATATTTAAATTATCCATTTAAGCTATTATGAAATTTCTGAAATGCAGTGCAATAGCTATGGATCAAAGCTATAAAGACTTTAAGATCACACAATAGACATTTAGTTTTTTTTGAATTAAGCTAAATAAGAAAGAATATAAAGCATAAAGACAATATAAGAAAAGGATCTTTAAAAGTTCAGAGAGGAGAACAGCAAGACTTAGAGAAAATCGCATGAAATCAAAATCGGATACCAGATATATTATTAAGGGTTTATTTATTAAGAACTGTTCCAGAACTCAAAGCACAAAATTATAATCAATTAATCCCATTGCAGACTATCTATGTTTAAATCTTAGAATTCTGAATCTCTTAGAAAATTCTAGTAATTCAGACAAGCATTAAGAACATGTTTGATTTGTTCACTAAACTCCTAAACAAAATATATTTGCGTATAGGTATTTACTTATCTAAGTTTAGTTCAGGTAACTAATCATATTTCTGCATCTATCAATTGTCGTAGGATCTTTATTGAAGGTGATCAATTAATAACTAGTATTAAGAACAACTTAGCAGAAGAACAAATAGGGCACTATTAAGTTTACCCTAAAAATCCTATTTAACATGTTACTGGTGATTGAGGAGTAGAGTAGATAACATACACGCATTAAGATATGGCGAAGAGAGCAGTATTGAGAATCAAAGAAGAATAAGACACCAGTGCCAGTCTAGAGTCGGGTGGCGCCTAAAGAGGACAAAAATTACCGCCCCTTAATTATTATTAACATTTTAATTTATTTTAAGCATGTAATCAAAATAGTATTAAGTTTTATTAAAACTTAAATCTATTAAAAACATCTTTTGGAGCTCACCTTACATGTTTTTTTTTTTCTTTTTATACTTGTATTTTTTTTTTGGGTCAAATTTATACTTGTAGTTTCACTTGGCTAATTTCAAGTATACTTCCTGATAGCTTATTCTCCAAATTAAAAGATAAAAATATAACTGTAAAATAAACTGAAACTTATGAAAATAACTTTAATGCATTTTCACTTTGTAAAATTTATCGAGTTTTGATAGTCCCATAGAATATTAGAATCCTATAATAAATGTGATGTTTGTTTGGATTTCAAAAGTTTTTAAGAAATTTACAAGAACTTACAAAAAAAAAGAAGGAATAAAATATTTCAATAGAAAATGTAGTTGTTCCTACTAAAGTCAATAAGAATGAAACATAGAATAGGGCACAGTATATAATTCAAATTCATTGTTTTATTTCTTGTTAACAGAAAAAAAAAGAGTATTTTTTACTCTATGGGACACTTTTCCACTTTACAATAACACTCTAAGGCACAAAGTGCTTGCAGCACACTTCTATGCATCGAAAAGACAAAAATGACCTTACACTAAAGAAAACAAAACAGAAGTTTCAACAAAATTCTTGCGCCGCTTAGATTTGGGATATTTTTCCCTTAGCCTCTCGAAAGCAAGCGAAACCCTATAACTTCCAAATTCTCACTTTATTCTCCCATGAGACATACCCTCTTACCTTCAATCTGATACAATTTTTAACCCAGAATTTTAAAAACCCCAATTTTTTTTCAATCAATTTCATCTAAAAATCCCTAATTTCATTTCATTCCTTTGATTCCTCGATTCTAATCCAATTTGTATCCATGCTTTCATCTATTGACCGATTTCAGCCCAACGACCTCTGTTCATTGTTGCATTGTGATCTTTTTCGCACTCTCGTCGTCGTCATCTTCAACCTACTCAACCATCATGACTCACTTCCTCACAACCATATCTCTTCCATCGTCAGTTTGTTTCCCTTGATTTATTGTGGATTGAAGCTCTGTGGATGAGAGCTTTGTGGACAAATACATTATGGATGGAAGCTTGTGGATGAGAACTTTTTGGACAGATGCATCTGGAACACAAACCTATCCACACATACATATCCATAGACGTTGTCGACACCTCTCTTATGAACAATCACACTACATCTGCATCTGCTCATCCACTCAATTCACATGACAATTTATTAATATATTACAAAATGGTTATGTAAACACTATGTGGACACCAGTTAAATCCACAATCATGAATTAGCATCTTTGAATATGTGTACACGTTAGCATTCATATCCACATGGTACAATCCATCCATTGTATACATCCATATGTTCTGCTACATCGTATACAAAATAATAAATTCAAGCCTTTGTCAATCTCACCAACTAAAAAACTATTAGTTTCTGCCTTCGGATTAAACAAAGAGATGTTAAATCTAAATGTCAAGAATAAGACACTGTTATCTATAAACCAAAATCAATTAATGTTCAGCAAAACTCGGTTGAAACCCGACCAGCTCCCGTTCATTTTCATTAAGGGCATTGTCGTCCAATCATATACTACATGACAAAATAAAGTATCTCAAATGTTGAAAGTGTCTCTGAGTGAAATACAAAGTCAGATTGTGTCATATTATGTTATCTACTCCATTCAAAAAAATGGAAAGAAGATAAATTGTCTTCAAATAAATTAAAAAAAACTACGAAGGTTTTGTTTTAGTTAAATGTGTATATACCCTCTAAAATAATGTCTAATAAAAGAACTAGGGTTGTTAGAACATATAGTGAATCCTCTATTCTTATTTTCCATCAAGGAGAATTTTAATTAAGGGTCAAAGCCCAAAGCATTACAAATCCAACAAGCCCTACAACCAAAAGCCAAAACTATCCAACATTTGGCCCAAAGCCCATTTCCGAAAACCCTAAAAACAAAGACAAATGAAGCCAGCCGCTCGCAGACAGATTTTTAAAAGATAAGGACATGTGTTATCACGCTCAACCACGAGAGACACACGTCACGAGGCAACAACATTACCACCGCTTCGATCTAACATCGGAGCCAACAACCGACGATTCACCGGAGCACACCGGAACCCATAAACTCCATACCCCATCCATCGCAAACGCCTTCATCTCGGTGACGCCATTATCAGAGTGCTTCAATCGCCAGAACGATAGCTCACTCGCCGCTATTCGACTCAGTCACCATAGAAGAAGCTTTGCTCATCTCATCACCATCTTCCACTGGAGAGCTTTGATCATCCTGCGACGAAAACTCATCCACCGAACCCAAACTAGCACCAAGAGATACTAAATAGAAAACCAAACCCTAAAGCAGATCTAGGGAACCAAAAGCCGGCGACGCAAGGCATGTAAAGCCTTCACCCCCTAGATTGAAAGACGGCGACACAAGATCTGTAGAAGCCTCCACCTCCTGTAGTCAAAATCGGCGACGATGAAACTGTAGAAGCTTCCATCTCCCACAGTCGGAAAACTAAAAGGGGAAAACCACAAAGACTCTTCTCCGGTAAAGACATGCTAAGCTGAAAAAGATAGAAAAGAAACCAGAGCAGGAGAAATAAACCGGACCGACGGTGGCTGTGGAAGCCCACTCCACCAGTCGGAAACACTATTCACACCGGAAATCTAATGAGAAGGCAGAGCTTTTTCTCTCTCTCTCTCTAGTTGGAAAAAGGATAATTATTTCATATAGCAAATCCTCTATAACTTTAACTATTATCAGAAAAGGACAAATGCTATTATTATGATATTATCAAAGGAAAAAAGGGATGCAGGGTGTCGAACTGTTGGCTGCAAATCAAAATAATAAGTTGACTGGCTACTAGTCTAAAGAAGACCTCTTAGAATATGGTGTCCCTGAAAACTTAATATCCTTTGGCGCCTAAAGCCCATGTTTTACATACTTTAGTCCAGGGCCAGCCCTGTATGGCACCATGTGACGCTCATTCTTATCATAAACGAATTTACTAAATGCAATATAAATGAGTGGATAAAAAGTAGGTGAAAGAAAATAAGAAATAATTAAATGATCAGATGATACACAGAAGCGGAATATGAATAATATTTATTATATTAGGGTTGATTCGCCCTACGGGGGGATTGTAGTTCAATTTCTGTTTTTTTTCAGGTTTGCATGAATTTGTTTGCAATTTTAGGCAATAATATTTGGTTGTCATGACTGTTAGTGGAATGATTCTGATGTCTTTTATAAATTTTTTGATCCTTGTTTGTTTAAATAAATTTTTTTGACTCTGGATATCTATGGAGACTGATTTGTAACTCATGCTATTATTTTTAAACTTGTAGAACTGTTGCCAATGTTTTCAACATTATAAACATTACCATTTTCAAATTGTGAACATATTAGCTTCATATAGTTGTCCTAATTATTTCTCTTTTTATTGATAAACTTAATAATGTAAATTCACAACGGTAATCCTATACTATTAATAACTCCTATTTGAGTCCATTGAAGGTGTCCACGTCAGATTGGAAAATCAACCAATCAGGTTTTAACGTTTTGCCACGTAATCAAATGATTTTTGATGTTGGGCTTAGATTTCTTTACGAGCCCAACAAATATATTGATCCAATCACAATACTATATTGTGCTATGTCATCTATTCTAACGCAAAGCTTTCGCTTCTCGAACGCTTCCTCTTCTCTTGCCTAACGTCACCTCGCTTAATGACAAATTTTTCTTTTACAAAATTCATAAAAGCTCTCTCTTCAGAGAATTGTGATAACCCCTTCGACTTCCTCAGCGTTTTCGTATATAACTCCCTTCCGTATTTAACCGAGAGACTCAAAGGAGGACAAAGAAGGGAGGCTGGACTCTTTCTTCTCTCCCCCATCTCCGGCGATATCTTCCTCTTCGAACCGGGAACATGGAAATGGTAGTAACGCCTTCCGTCTTTGCTGCTGCCACCGCCGCCGCCGCCGCCGCTGTCGTCAGATCGGAAGCAGCAGAAGACGCGATTGGCTCAACCGCGGATATTTCCCAACCGCCTCTGCCGTCAGATGAAGTCGATTCGTTACTGGCTGCTGGATCTTCCGATGATGTCGTCGTCATTGTCTCGGAGGTACAGCGTTTGACCCCTTCAGATGACGGCGAGGATCTTGGCGATGGTCTGATCGAGGCCCACGGTGTTGAAACTGATGCCTGACTCAGAGAACCGGCTAGCTTCATTTCGATTTCTTTTTTTCTATCATATATATGGCTTAACAATCTTTTGCTTTTCGCAAAAGGTTTGGAGGAAACGCCATGGTTACATGAGACATATAGAGCCACCACTGCAGCGAAATTTAAAACAATTGGAGGCAATGCAGGTTAAGTTTCAGTCTTGATTTGTCTCTCCACATTAATTTTTAAAAAGCTACCCTTTTCTACTTTGGCCCAGAGAAGATTGCTGGTTAGTAGTTCCGGTCACTGGTGAGGTAACAATGGTGTAGAAACTCTCGAGAGTTCTTTTGTGGGTTCAAAAAGAACACTCGAGAGTGGTGGTGAAACTCATCTCGATGAGCTTTGCAATGGACACTGGGGTATCATCTTCCGTAACTTTAAACCATTGATTTCCTCTTTACGTATAACTATTTATGCCACAAATTTATTGGGTTCATGTATCTTCTGTTAATTTCTTATGCAGAAAACAGCTTTGGTTTCAAGAGGAGAGTTTACGTTTCAAGATATTTACGATGCAGAGGCATTGCTGAATGAAGAAGACGAGGACGGTTATTGTGATTGGGAACCTGTGCATGGCAGAAGATACCAGTTGAGTTTGTGAAATGGTGTTGCTTCAGTTTCACTACGGCAAATCCTGGTGATATGGTTCATTGTTATGTATATTTTGCTTGCTTTTTCATGTTTGAATACTTTTGTTTCTGATCTTATCATTACCAGTGTCTGCAATTATTTGTAGGCATGGATTTTTGCATCTCTGTTATTTAAAGGACACCGGTCTCTTACCGAAGTCGAAGAGAAATGTGGAGGTAAGATGTTAATTTGTTTTGCTTCTTTTTGAACATGTCGTAGTGATATAATGCTATTTCGGTTCCACATTATCTAACTTAAAGTAACACTAAGCGTGCTCACGTCTCTTTTATCTTGATCTCAGAAAATTCATCTGCAACTAGCTCAACAGTTGTTGGTTTCGAGTAGATAATGTTGCTACGCTCAGAAGTATGATTTTGTTACTGTTATAGTTTTGGGAGATATCTGTTGACGTCAATACAATTTATTTATCTCTAAAGCTTTTCTCCGTGCGATTATTTGGCAAGAGTTCCAGATGGTGAGCTTCTACTTAATTGTCTTAGATACATATCTAACTGCGAGTAGTTTGTTTATTTCCTTACTTTTGCAAACAAGTCACTAACTGATTTTTTTCTTTCAATTTTAAGGTCTACCCTTCAGAGCATGTTAACGTTGTTAATATCACAAGCTGAGTTCTACAAGTAATAAACATGTTTCTAATATTGAATAAAAGTCACTGGACTTGAATATTATTTGATAAATTACAGAGGTATAGGAGCAACTATTACATGTCATCGCTAATATACAGTTGACCGGTCCGGCGCATGTTACTATTACAAGACAAGTACCAAAATTATTTTCATCATTTGACGAATATTTGTCCACCATATCTATAACCATATTACATACAACAAAGCCACCTTCTATGCTTTTAACATTTAGGCAACCAGTGATTCAACCAAAACAAACACAAAAAATGTCAACAAAAATACTAAACAGAATTTATACAACATTAATAAAAATGATTTAGATACTAAAGCCAAGACAACAATTATATTAAATGTGAGCGCTGATCTTAAATGTCCTAATTTATTTTATTTAAACGTGTACCAACTTCTCAAACTTCAATTAGAAGTTATATATAATAATTGAAGGATTAGATTCTGAAATTACACTTTTAAAAACAAAAACAAATAA